>PNEQ01084770.1:0-66193 GCA_003012365.1 Medauroidea extradentata
ACTGCGCCACTACGAGAGGGGTTAGGGGAGTTGTTGTCTTCCGTGGTTTCCCAACATTACTGCGCCACTACGAGAGGGGTTAGGGGAGTTGTTGTCTTCCGTGGTTTCCCAACATTACTGCGCCACTACGAGAGGGGTTAGGGGAGTTGTTGTCTTCCGTGGTTTCCCAACGCTGACCTGATTGCAGCCCGAACCTCTCTCGCTATCTGACTTGCCAGGCAGAATCATAACAGTGGAAGCATTACTATTGGTTGATTTCTGCAGGCATGCCAATGCTACGTGTTCATGATGTGTGTATATATATATATATATATATATATATATATATATATATATATATATATATTTATTTATTTATTCTGATCTATAAGTAGAGTCATGAACTTTTCACGAAAATAATTTTACTCCACTTTTCCTTATTAGCGACTAAATGATTCAATTGTCACTTTTCTTGGGGTTCTCCCCACAAATCATAGACCTGTGTTTTTGCAGTAACGTTACTGCGATTGGCACAGTCAAACCAGAGACGTCGCTTCACAAAGACACGCTGCCAATAACCATGAAGCAAAGCTGCAGATGTGCATGTAAGGCACTGAAGCAAACTGAAGCTGAATTATTTCCGCGAAAAGTTCCTAGCGCTACTGATCTAGTATCGCATCGCGCGAAACACGACCCCGTTTAGCTACTGGCATGGGCGTCGACACTTTTTAGGTCAGGGGGGGGGGCATTGTCCTCCCCAAGTGTCTGTTTGTGGAGGGCATAAAGGGGTGGGGGCAAGATGTCTTATGGAATAATATTATTTCATTACACATCTTGCCCTAATATTCTTATTTCATATAAGAGTCTGTGGTAGGCTATAATGTGAGCTTATTTTGGTCACTTTTTCACACAACTTGCAATCAATACCACCAGGCAGTCGAACGAACAATGTGTTTGTTTGACAGTAATAGTTATTATTATTTCCATCCGAGGGCGCACATGGCTAACGGAGATCGGCGTCACCTCGCGTAAACTAGCCCAGAAAGCTAGTAGCTTGTGAGTTGTGTCTTGTGTAAAAGTGTTACAGCTGTGTCTACTGTCTAGCGTCGTCACTAGGGTGGCCGCGATGGGCCACAGAAATAAATGTGGTCCAGATAAGTGCTGCATTACATCCTATTTTCGCAAGACTGAAAACACTATAGGTAAGTACGTGGTGCATTAAGCTTCTTAAAATCTTATTCGGAATAAGAAATACGGTGCAAACGTACTGTTGAATTTGCATTTTACCAAAACACCCAGGGTTCGATTCCCGCCGGCGCGGCGTCACCCGGATTTTCGCATGTGTCAATAATACCGGAATCTCCTGTTGGTGCTGTTTCCCGCATCGATCATTCCCGGCGCCATCTCGTGTTCAGCTCATTAAATGACTCATATTTCGCATATTGATGTGGGGATACGGCCTCTTGAAGTCTACCAACCCAGTGGGCTGGTAAGAGGCCGTATCGCCCGTCCAGGTTTCAATGTTCATTGTTCGATTATATAATTTTATCACTGTGACATGTGACTTTATAAAATCGTTGGTTGCTTATGCTTAAGCATGCCACCAACACCAAGCAAATTATTTTTCTAAACAGCAAAATCTACTTACCAATGCCACTATACCAGTCGCACCGTTTGTCTGTGTCCCAAATCACATTCTTGCTTCTTTTGCCAAATAATTTAAAGTTAAAAAAATATTTTAAGGCTGTTTGAAAGTATCTATTTTTGTTCTTTTTTAGAAACTTAGATACATTCACAAAATAAATAATCGGGAACTGAACACTAGTGACTGTGTTTACATACGATTGCTGCGGAAAACTTATGTTTGGTTCGAATCAATACTTGCACTGTTGCACACTAAATGGACACACTTATTTTAAGGGCTATTAAAATGTTAACATAAATTAGAGGAATGCATGAAATTTATTTTTACTAGATGTCACTTACGTATAATTATCACCAGGAACCAACCACAATGCTGCAAAGGGGCGATTATAGATGAAGTGTGCCAAATATGGAACACCGTTTTGTTTTTTGTTTGTAATAATCTCAGTTTTTATATATTTCTTATTTCTTTGGTTATGTTTGTGTAACTTAAATTGCAGTGAGTAAATGGCCTTGATGTGAATGTAGAAAAAGTAAAATCTTATAGCTATAAATCAGAATGTTTTGGTTAATGATTCATTTTATTGTGACTGAACTCAATTATTGTGATAATTGACAATTTATTTATATGTTTATGTACAAAAATAGTTTGAAACCTGCATTCAGGGGCGCCGGATTAATATCAAATGCTTAATGGCTACCTTAACTTACACTTTACATGACAATAAATATCAACTTATTAGTTAGCTATGAACGCCAGTTTACTTACAATCGCAATGACACATTGTCATTAAAAAATTTGCAAGTTGTTATGGAAAACTTCCCCTTAAAATGCAAAATTTTATTAAAGCTTGATATTCAGTAATTTGGTTTGGAAACCCCTTAAATAGCACCATTTTGCACCTAGGAATATAAAATTTCCCGTGGGAGGACCCCCCCCCCCCTAGCAAAATTCGTTCCGGCGCCCCTGGCTACTGGATGTGACATGTGTTAAGGAACCATCTCAGCACGCGTCAAGAGTGTTTTCGAGAAACCATGTGGAACCGGAATCAGAATGGCCGGAGCCGGGGATCGAACCTGGGTTCTACCGATTATGAGTCCAACGTGGTAACTTTTATGCGCGCCATCTCACTCAAACACACACACACACACACATATATATATATATATATTTATTTATTTATATATACAGGTGAGTCGGGAGGAAAGGTACATGCTTTGAGGGAAGATAGTACACTGGTGAATCTGGACAAAATGTTTCTAGTAAACACAAGCCCTTTTCTTAACCGTTTCAGAGAAACCTAATGAAAACAACAAGGAACGGGATAAGTGCAAATGACAGTAAATCACGCTACTGTTATCTTATGTTGTGTGTAATTTTGTACATTTCCACACGGTGGCGCTCTAAGCATGGTGCAGTTGTTTACCTCAGTATCAGTCCTACAGTGCTTGCCCTAGTATTGGCAACTACAGTGTTGTTACGTGTACAGTTAATACAGTTCAGTGTAGTCAAAAATGCCACAGGTCTTCACACGTGCAGAGTAGAGCCGCTGTTCGTGAGTACGAACGACGATTGCCTAATCGCAGAGTTCCAGATAGCAGGGTGTTTAGCAGGATCACGTGACCGTGGTACGCTTCCCAGCGTAAATGTGGTATCCGAACGTCCCGTATAACAAGCTCTTAATGAAGTTGAGAACATTCTTCAAGTAATAGAACGCAGCAGTTAACAACTAGTTCGAGACGAATTGCTGCTCAACTTGGCCACCGAGGTCACCTGATCTTACCCCATTGGATTACTGTGTGTTGGGTTGGCTTAAAAGCGAAGTCTACACGCGCAGGGTGGACACAAGAGAGGAACTTCTCGCTGGTATTTAACATGCTTGTGTTCAAGTAAAGCAATGTACTAATGAGCTCAGATCAGCAACACAGCAGCGAAATGCATTGAAGTTGGTGGTGGAGTGTTTGAACATGTTTTGTGGGGAAACGTACACAATTAAACAAAACATACGATAACAGTATCGTGATTTACCGTCACCTGCACATTTCCCGTTCCTTGTTGTTTGCATTAGGTTTCTCTGAAACGGTTAAGAAATGGGCATATGTTTATTAGAAATATTTTGTTCAGAATCCCCAGTACTATCACCCCTCAAAGCATGTACCTTTCCTCCCGACTCACCCTGTATATATATATAATTATTGAAGATTATGGTTAGAGATGATGATTTATCGCGGGAAAACGTGACAGTTTGCTGGGATTAAACGTGTGTTCAGCTAATCAAAGGATTACTGGCGTTTGTATGTACGAGTAGATGTTGTCCTGTTTGACTAAGACAGTAAAAACCCCGTTATTATAATATTTGATGCCTGTTATTGTTCTGCATACATCTAAGAAGTTATATTAGACGTATATCACCCTATCATATATGTTGCACGATACAACAGCGTTTTCAAGTGTATGTTGGCACCAAGGAGTACAATAACAATGCTGACGGTCTATCTCTGTGTGTTACCAAACTGAATGGCGCCATGTTACAGCCCATAACCTGCGATGTCCTATACCAAATTTTTTTTTGTTTAGTAAAATTGTTACCCACGCCATGCTAAAGTTCACAATCCCCTATCTTCGTCTGAAATATGTCAGCGTTCAATTAGGTCATTTAACAAAAGAACAGCGTAATAGTAGCCTATATTCGTTTATAATGTCTTCGGTTGGCACAAAACATTTACGCGATATACCATAATCTCTAATATTTATATGTATATTTGTACTTATGTTTGTGTTTTCCCAATTCAAAATGCAGTGTAATTTTATGTATTATACAGATAAAAGTACGTGATTGTATTACAATTTACGGCGGGAGCTGCATTAAAACATATACAGCTTAAGCACGTGCCACAGAATCCTAACCACTACACTAATAAGGATGTTTTAACAATTTTATTGCTCAAACGTTTGTTAGCCACGAGAGTTATTACCTTGGTATTTTACTAATTAATGTTCAGTTTTGTCCCTTACATTCGTCCTTCGTTTAAATAGAAGGTGGAAATTTCAACGCGTGTCATACGATATGCTTCTACTACGTGTTCGTAAACTTCCGCAAACCTGTCAATAAATATTAATATACATTGCTGCAATGCTACATGTTTTGTAAAGGAACATAAGTTAACCATACCAATTATTGAAAATTTTCATACACTTGCCAGGTACATTTGTATTTACCTCTTTAAGTGTAAAATCTATAGTACTCTCTACGCTCATGCACACACACCGACTGCACAACGGCAGTGGCTGACATATTAGACTATACTGTACATTATTACTGCACCTGTACTTCTATAATGTAACTACCGTCGCAGCTCCTCAAGGTGAGATAATTGTATTAGTGCATTACATACAAGATAATATCGGGAATACAATGATCTCCAGGATTTACTCTACAGTCATGTTTTCACGCTGTAGTCAGTTGTTTGATAATTTACTTTTACAGAAGCTACCTTGTTGCTAATATTTACAGTAGCCTCCCTGGGTTCAGGACTGAATGTTGTGTTATCTCATATCTCTACACTGTGGAAGACAATGGCGAACCAGCGCAGTATCACCTCGTCTAGTTGACCTCGCAGCACGTCGAGGTTTCCATCACCCGACGTCCTCTGTGCTTCTAAACCTGACTTCATACGGCACACCCATCATCATCATATCATATTTCTACGTTTTAGTAACTCGCTTACTTGTCTGTTTGATTATTGGTCTGTTCAGTGAAAATTTTGCTTCTGTAAAATCTGTTGCAAAGTTTTACATCTACAAGACTAAACAGCGATACATTACAAATACATATTTATTGTATGTGCCACGTTTTCAAAACGGACTAAAAGTGTAAAATAATTTTTACTGGCCCAATACAAATTCATACGCCCGTACAGATTGCCCTTAAACATTTTGGTAATGAATTTTAATAGCTATGAAAATACTTGTAAGTATTAAAGAGAAAATCGTAGAGCGCACAATAGTAAGACGTATGGAGGGTAGCTATGTTGAGAAAACTCACACAAACGTTCGTATAATTTGCACTGCAATAAACTTGTTGGTGACCTAGGTCAACTATTCGTGCACCAGTTATCTATTGCATTCGCCCCACGTTTTCCGTTTAAAATATTACAAGTTTTTTTCACAGGAGAAATTATTCGGAATCGCAAATTTACAGGACAGTCTATATGGGGCTAGTAATCTGTATGGGGATATAAAACTGAATGAAACTAAGAAAAATTATTTTATAAATAGTATCACATAAAGTAATCCGATACCTACGGAGCAGATCAATATTTTCTGTTACCAAATAATATTGCGAATTTCCTAAGTCCCAGAAGTCGTATTTTATGCAGACCTACAAATTTCTGGCTTTTTTCATACGACAAACTAGACTGCAAGTTGTTGTCTCGCTCGACGTCTTCCGCTGGCCTGCAATGTCTTGGATAGTAGCTGAGAACACTTTGAACTAATAATCATTGGTTCCACGGTACAGTGACCAAAAGCTAGGTACGTAAAAAATTCGAGTTTTCTTTCGTGCACAAGAGGAACTCAAACAACTTGTAAATTCTTGGAAGAGAGCAATAAACTCTTGGCTAACTTGACACATCCCGAATAGCAATGAGAAAGTGATAAAGAGGCAAAAAATGTAGGCCCAGTCAACGAGAAACTGATGTTATCTCCTTCAGTATGGACGTGATATTCTCGCAGGTTAGTCAACAGATCATCGAACTCGCGAAATTGTTTTGGCATCTACCAATATCATGTAAATAGTTAAATACGAAAATTACATCTCATAAATACTTGCAAGTAACAAAATTACATGTAGCTCGAGTATATACAGTGAATGTTCACTGATTCACGCCGATGGATGAAGCAGTTTCAACAAATTGAACCAGTGAGAAACCGCCGTGAAAGCTGTGACTATTTACTGATTCCGATAGTGTCTGCCAATAGTCCACAAGTTAATTAGTGAATGTCCACAGATTTTCCAGTAATTTTTCACTGATTCAGTAAGTGAAAACTGTTCTTTGAAAACCACTGGAAAAACTGTGAATATTCACTGATTCACTTGTGAGATGTTGGCTCTATTAAAGGAAATCAGTGAAGTGAGTGAGAGATTTTTGTCAGCGCTTAACATCGAAGTCTTCAGCGCTGGTGGGGGTTGACATGAGGTGAGTATGGAGCAGCGCCGGAATGAAGGGGCGGGGGAAACGGGAGATCCCCGAGAAAACCCGCCGACCAGCGACATCGTCCAACATGATTCCCACATGCAGTAATCTGTGGACCTGCCCTTACCGGGAATACAACCATGATCGCCGTGTTGGGAGGCGAGTGCACTTACCACGGCCCCGCAGGTCACAAGAAATCACATTACCTTACACAATGTATACACTCACTGACACATTTAGTATAATACTTATCAAGTTTCCAAATGATAAAATTCTTTATTGTAGTTTGGCTCGCATTTAAACGACACTAGACCCATAGGGATTTAAAATGGGTCCAACTGCGGTAGTACAGAGTAACTCAACAAAACTGAATTACTACCCAATATTATTTTCTGTGTATTTAAATATTACTAATACAACGCCATAGCTGTAATCTTTTTATTATATTTTAAATAGCTGCTCCATCATTTCTGCTGCTTTCATTTATGTTTTTATTCTTAACGAAAGCAGATATCGAAAAACTGTTGCACATTATTGTTAAAAATATATTTACTATGTAGTTTATTTTTTTCGGAACAAAAAGTTATATAGACTTGACTAATTTGTTAAATAATGATAATTTACTTAATTGCATAATTAACTGAAACCATTGTGTATTTTGTCTTGAAATAATAGTAAACATGTTAGGCCTTATGCATGTTTTTTTAACAAAACTATGCAACAGTGTTTTAATATCTGCTCTCGTTTAGGATTTAATAAAAATTATGGTAAAAGCAGTGGAAATGATGGATCATGTCTTTAAAGTGGCCGTACACTACTACAAGAAAACTGTTGCAATAGTGCATGTCAAACATTTGCGTTGGGTTAATTTTAATCACTTCTACATTTCACTCGAGGAATGTTACATATAGGATATGTACAGACATAGAGATGTTTTTTTTTCGGCACTGCACAAAACAAAACTAGAGAACAAAAGGTTTCACTTCCCCTCAGGCAGCCAGCTACTTCTGCGGCTACAAACATATTGATTGTCGATGCGCTGGCAGGCGGGTAGTTTTTATCCAGTGAACCGGTTACAAATAATCTAAATTTATGTGCCATCCAGGAACACCTCTGTATATTCCGAGCCGGGCGGGGAACACTAGCAGCAGATTTATGATGCAATTTCTGGCTGTGTGGTGGCCAGTTGTTTCCAGCCTGCACCGAGCCAATATCCGCGAACTGTTCACATTTTAATACCATGCACTGTGGGAAAAAAACACTGCTTACCTTACGAATTCACGCACGCCGAATTAGTTCTTTTTTATATTCTGAATGCAGACACACACACACACACACATATATATATATATATATATATATATATATATATATATATATATATATATATATATATATATATATATATATATATATATATATATATAAGTAAGGTAAGGGCTTTACTTTTCGTCAACAGCGAGGTAATTATAGACGGCGACACACAACTTAGTACAATGACAGGAGCTGGGAGAGGAGTCGGCCATGGCCTTTGTTAAGCAACCATCCCAGCATTCACCTGGAGCGACATAGAGAAACCATGGAAAACCGAAATCCGGATGGCCGGAGCCGGGGATCGAACGAGGGTCCTCCCGAATGCGAGTACAGCGTGTTACCGTTGTGTCACCTCGCTCTGTGTGACATAGATAGAGAAAGGACAATTTCGCGAGTTTATTATCTCTCATGCTAGATTCCATTGGCCTTTGCATTCTTTAGCCCCGGCTATTCATTCTCTGCATGTTGTCACAAGGAATAAAATCTAATAAACAAAGGAACGGTGCTTGACTATACGTAGGTAGAGGCGGTGATATTTGGTGAAAAGAACTATGCAACATTTTGTTTCAGTGGCTCACGTACACATCTACATCTGTCCTTCGTGGTCTGTGACTGACTGTTTTAAACTCTTAACGTCTTTGAAATCTACCCACTAATAGTAGACGTGTGGTGTCGCAGTGACGTAACTCTCATTGGCTCTGTCAAATGAGTGACGCATGTGCACTCATACACGCTGCTAATAACTATGAAGCAAAGCTGCAGACATGAACATGAGGCATTGAAACAAAGTGTTGCATAATTCATTTCACCCAAAATCACTAGCTTTATACATATGACAGCCGATTACAATATGAAGGTCAATGAGCTCGTGAAATATTCCGTTCCCATCTTATACGTAATTTCTAACACGTTTCATAACGATTGTAGTTGAAAACAACGTGTCTCTGGTTAACGTCTGCGATCGGTCGCTTTCAACTAAATCCCTCATCAGTAGAGGTACGTCAATTCCGCAGATACTTTCCAGGTCAGGTTGAACGCCAAAATTTATACTTCATAATCACGTGTGTGATAAGCTGGCGGCTGTCACAAAACGCATTTAACTACCGCAAACCAGTAGTAAATAAGGAAATAATCCCTAGAGCTATCGCATGCTACTCGCTTGTAAGATTGTAAGCCAATGAATAATCGACTGTGTCCAGAGCGTGTACAGGACTGAGAAATCTAGGCTACTGCCAGATGAAGCCGCGAAATTGACGTACCTCTACTCATCAGGGGTGTACATTTCTGAGACACTGGAGTCTAACCTGACTGCAGTCCACCGGCCACCGCTGTTTCTACCCTGATTGTAAATGTTTGCGTTGATCTGCCTCTTGATGGCCCCGGACGGCCAAACTACTGTACTGATGTACGTGCAGGAGATTTATGATACGAGTTAAAGGGACATATAAGAGACCTAGCTTTATTCATGAGTTGAACGACCTACGTGCCGAACTGTACAGTTGCTTGCACCACAGAATATTTAGTAATACAGAAGTGTAATAGCCGGTTGGACGGCGAACTCAGTCACGCACGTAAGCAATATGGCTTTCCTGGCTAGCAACATGGTAGAACCACCTACCACCAATCAGCGTAAGGCAGCTGCCCTGCTAGCTGCCAGCCAGGCCAATAGGAAACCTGCCGTAACATGCAGGATATACACGGGGTTGTTATTAACATCTCCGGGCAGCCAATGAGCGTTGAAGTTCGCTCTTATCAAACGAGCCGTCACGTCATTTCACGTCTCTATTACTATATAGTCTGTGACAGGACAGTGGATATTGTGCAGTTGACTTTGTATCATTGGTTTGAAAAGCCGTTCAGACGTACCACACAAACTGTCGACCAACAGGAGACGTCAGATTACCGAACAATAATTTAAAGTCCAGTCTGATGTAAGATAATATCGCGAAATTTGCGTTTTCCTAACCATGAGCAAATCAAAAATGTTACTAATATGTAGATTAGTTACAATACCGACTTTTCCTCATTTTACTCGGCGAAGTTTCTAGGTCTGTATTGATTAAGAAAACTGATCGTGCTGCGTATGACCCCGGGCCAAATGTTTTGAAAGGTTCAGGACAGGTTAGTCGGAAATACGTGTACTATAACTCTGGCGATGTGAACACATTTTGTTGGCAACATCCTTCACGGCTGTGATACTAAAGCGCGTGCAATAAAACCGTGGTGCAACATATACCTCCTCACTTGTAAAGAACTGCATTTTCTCAAGAATTCACGAGACTGCAATGCTGTAGACTTCAGCAGTACTAGTATGCCTTTAAACAGGTGCGTGGAATATACCGATCCTCACTTATCACTATGTCTGTATATTCCAAACAATTCATTACTCTTTCACGAATATCCCAGCCCATAACTCAGATATTAATTTATATAACCAGCCAACGATTATAGAAATGTAAGCGAGACACAACACAAAAAATTATTATACATTTGCAGGATTTAAGTTATTACTTGAATTAAGTCACATCGTTGCATACTTGCTTGGTGACAATGTCTTACTTCGTTAGCGTTTAGCCATTTCACAGAGTCATTTGAGTTTCTACTTCTACAAAATATTGTCGAGTATTTCACTAAAAATTTACTGTGGATTCGTTATTCTTCCAAATGGACCACAAAATTTTAGGCCCGTAGTTGATGTCAAACGTGTACATACAGCCTGAAAGTTCAGCTAGCTTAAGAAAATATCGTAAATTTAGAATATTCATTTTTATTCTATAACCCTGGCTGCTTAAATACATAACTATCAGCTGGTATTTGTCTTAAATCCATAACACTGTTGATTAGGCTATATGTGGTGTGAAATATTACTCCAGTCAAAGAAAGCATGGCACAATATCAAATCTGATTTTTAAGATCAATAACTAAGGAAAAATAATTATTAACGAGTATAATGACGTTCATGCTAGAATGTAATGCCCTATGTATACTCTGACACAGTCTATTCGTTCATTGTGTTCTGTCTCAACGATCAACAGATTACGGAAGAAGGACAGGGCTTGAGTAAAGACAGGACTGTGGATTCAAACATTCAGGTCACTGGTCTCGCAAAAAATAAATTTCTCTACATGTAACCGAACATTTAGTGTTTAATATGTAAAATCAGATAAATAATGCAGGCGAAATTATAGAGACTGAAAGATTTCGCGAAAAGAATTTTGCCCAGCTTTGTCTTACATGCACACCTGCAGCTCAACTTCATGGTTATTGACCGTTTTTGTGCAGTGTTGTTATTCATTTGACTGTGCCAATCAGTACACGCATAACTGCCACACAACACGTCTGTAATTTACGGGTTTACCCTCCACACGCTGGGTGTAACGGCATCCAATCACCGACCACATAGAATAGATGCAGGTGTGTACGGAAAGTGCTGAAACAAAATGGGCCAGATATATTTTCGCGAAAACTTCCTGTCCCTAGTAATTGATTGAAGTACGTATAAAGTCGACGATGCATTTGAAGAAAATGTCAGCATTGCCATATTAGTAGAGACATTCCCAGACAGCAGAAATAACTTGCTACAAGCTTGTAGCAATCTTGCCAATGGAAGCCAGTAATCTTGCAGCAAGCATGAAATAGCAAGCCAAGAAACTTTTAACAAGCCTAGTTGCCTAGTTTACACATTTCTAACTTGCTGCAAGCTTAATTTTCAAGCCTGCAGAATAATTCGAAATTTTATTTTCTGCAATATTTTCACTATCATTCAAATTTACATCTTAAATATTACTTGTTCATCGACTTGTGACGTTAATTACTAAACATTAAAGTTCGGCTCCTGTGCCAAAATTCGGATCACTGACCTCACACAACATATTAGCTTACTGAAAGCCTTGCATCTGACTTGCTGTTATAAACTTGCTTCGGTAGGCTTACTGCAAGCCTTGCATTTGACTTAAGCTTTTATGCTGGCGTAAGTATTATTTAGCTTGACAAGCTTTCTGCAAGTGTATTTAAGACTTGCAGTTAAAGTTCTTGCAAGCTTGTGTTAAGCTTGATTGCTTACAAGTTAATCTTAAATGATGTTTAGTATGTAAGCTTGCAAAACTATAAAAAAAGTGTCAACTAGGCAACTTGCAGCAGACTTGCTGCAAGCCTGCTTACCAGCCATCATTTCACTTGATTTTGGCTTGCCATAGCAAGCTTACTCACGAGACTTGCTGCAAGCCTGAATCAAGCTTGCAGCAAGTTTACTTTTCATTTTAATTTAACTTGCCATAGCTAGCTTGCTCAGAACTCTTGTTACAAACCTGAACTAAGCTTGCGACAAAGGTGTATTTGACTTTAATTACACTTACATATTAATACTGGTCATGTGATAAGCTGCAAGCATCCTGTCGCCTATACTAAGAGGATATTGCATTGAAATTTTCCTTAGCAATCTTAATTCATGAAATATTTTCTGTGGCATCAATAATGATCTAACTTGAGATTCAAACTGAACTTTGTAAATGAACAAGCGCTTTAAAAAGTAAAATTGTTTCATATGCTACCTAAAACAACTATTACGATATTATGTACAACTACAAGTAAACTGATATCCTTACCGTTGTTAGTAAATTCACAAACATCAGCATTTCCACAACAAAGTTCGTTATCTTACAACCGACTCTCACTACTACACCACTTTTAAGTATTCGCAATAGTCCTGTGGTGCCGAACCCCCGTGGCTCAGTTGGTTGAGCGGCCGACTTTGGTGCGGGGGGTTCTGGGTTCGATTTTGTTGAAAACGTTGGCTAAAACTATTGTCTAGGGTTGCTATTGTTTAATATGCTATAATTGGCTTCAAGAAACCTACAGTTATATATTAACGCTTTTAGCGTTGAATTACGTACCACGCCCTCTTAAAGTAGCTGGAATTCTAGTGTGTGTGCGTAAAATAAAACGCGCATTTTCAGGTCCCTAGACAGTAATTGTATTCTCATTGTCACAAGTCATATGAGCGACGGCTCTGCACAAAGATCACGCAGCCAATAAAGATGAAGCAGAACTGCGGATGTGCCCGTAGGCATTGAAACCAGCCAGGGCCAAATTCTTGTCACCAAAAATCAGTGGCGCAACCTAGGAGCTTCCTCCCTCGTGATATCGGAAATATTGGAATGGCTGGAGGCTCGACGGAGCCTGCTGGAGAAGAGAGTTACTGCACGCCAACTTCTCGCACGTTCTCGTCCTCGCTGCCAAACTTCAGGGCAAGAAGAACAGTCCACGAACCTACTCGAAAAGGTTTAACCTACATTCCAGCTGCGGGATCGATACAAGTCGATTTTGAGACGCAGCAGGTAGAAGCGTAGTACGCACGCACATAGGCGTGAGTTCTTGTTCTGCAATGTGACGTTCCACCTTCCTGGCGGAGCCTGGGGGGGGGGGCGATTAAATATTGCATTTTATGGGCGCAACGCAACATTTGCCCCTGCGTTGCGTCTGGTTGCTCTGCACTGGAATTATTTACTCACGGTATGCCATACGAGAAGAATTCAACTTGATCTGCACTTACGTTGCGCTGCGTCGGTGCAAACAGCAGGTGGCGATATTTGATCGGCCCCCTGATGCCTAGGTACATAAGTATTTCGCCGATATATTTCGCACGCGCTAGGATTCTATAACTTACCCGAGAATTCTTGGCTTTATTTTGCATGCAGCTAAGGAGACACGAATTACGTGAAAATATACTTTCGCATTATGCCAAAACCTCACTAGTACTTCTGCACTAAGAGTAATTTTAGGTTTAGATAAGCCAATTCTCTCATTTTTATACAGTTTTCACGATAATTATTACTTAAGCAGAAACGAGAGCAGATACCATAATCATTATGGCAGTTTGTTCACAATGGTTTTCAATATGTTTATTTTTTCCATGACAGTTTACTGTATGGTTCTAACTAATTATGTAATTAACTAAATTTTTGTTAACTGTCTTGGTCGAAATCATATACTTCCGTGTCTTGAAAAAAATTAAGTCACAAAAACATTTCAAATTAAACTGCCAAACAGATGTGTAATATCCGCCCTCGTTTAACTGTAAAAAAGAACTATTATGAAGCAGCAGGATAAGGAGAGACTAGCCTCAAACTACATTTCTTGCCGTAACAAGATAATTTCTTTATATATCAAAGTAATAACTTTCGTTGCTGAAAAACTACTGCGTTGTTATTATTTGGTTGCCGATGGGTAACATTTAATCAGTGCAATAAAATTTTTGTTTGCTTCCGTACAGAATTTTGTACCAAACCATTAAAAATTATAGGGTACCACTAAGAATCGATTGTGAGATGTTTCGCATTGAGTATCTCTCATTAGGATCCACGACCAAGACTGAACGTTGATAACTGTCACATCATAATACCTATGTAGCTGTTAAAATGCATGACGTTTACGAAGATGTGCACTTACTTCCGTCTTTATTTTTCGTTTTCTAAAAAATAATATTTTAACAGTATTGACTGCACCCGAATGAAAAATCATTAAACGCATATAAAAGTAAAGCTACAGTGAGAATTTTCAGAGAAATGTTTAAACAACTTTCGAGGTGTGATAACAATCAATGCACTGCACAACAAAATTCGCATTTATGTATTCCGAAACAAATTATTGTGTACTGCGTGAAGAAAATAATTTTTTAATGTCAGGTGTGAGTAAGTGGAGTGGAGATATTTTGGTCAGCACTTAACGAGTTCTTTAGCGCTGGTGAGAGGTGACGTGATTTGAGCATAGAGTAGCGTCGTGGAGTAGCATAGATTAGAGGGACGGGGGAAACGGGATATACCCGAGAAAACCCGCCGACCAGTGGCATCGTCCGGCATGTTTTCTACATCCGAAAGTCCGGGGACCGACCACGCCAGGAATCGAAACCGGATCGCCATGATGGGAGGCGAGTGCTCTAGCCACTACTCTAACTGCGGCCCCTCAGTTTTAGTTACGCCGTTAAATTAACTACATATTTTGTTACGCCAGCAAAATCAAGCGTGTCTCTTTTAGTATTTTGTCCTGGTAACAAACTATATGGTTTGCTTATGTGAATAATTTATTTTGCCATGTTTAAACAATTTCTTTAAAAATACCGCTACCTTCGCCTTCCCCTAAGGCGATCCGGGTTCGATTCAAGGTGAGGTCGGTCCCAAGACTTTCCCATGGGAAACATGCCGGACGATGCCGCTGGTCGGCGGGTTTTCTCGGGATCTTCCGTTTCCCCCGCCTCTTCATTCCGGCGCAGCTCCACGCTCACATCTCTCGCCTAGATGCTAAGAGTCCTATACAACTGGTTAATACAGGCTTCGGTGTTGCAGCGTGCTAGGGGAAGGTTGTTCTAAGAAATATTAATAAACGCGAGCTCAATATTTTATATATGAAAAGAAAACACATTTAAAACTATGCTTCACTATAATCGTATTTCAGATATCATGCTTAGAAATGTGGTTTAGAGGCACCTCAAATGGCAAAAAACGGCTTTCTCAGACTTCTGTCAATTAAAAAATACCAACAGGAATCTAAAAAAAAAAAAAAAAAAGCGCAAAATTTTACAGCGCACTTTCCATAAATAAAAAAAATTGGGTCACAGTTTGACGTCTTATAGGTAGAGCCACGATTTTATGGCGAAAAGATTTTTGCAGCATTTGGTTTCGATGCGTCATGTGCACACCTGCAGCTTTGCTACATCGTCTGTGGTTGGATGATTTTATTCTCACCGGCCTTGGCAAATTATAGACGTACAGACTCACAATAATATTATTATGATTAGTGCAGTCAAATGAGAAACGTGTCTCAACATAGACACGCTGCCAATTACCTTGAAACAGAACTGCCGATGTGCACGTGAGTCACTGAAACAAAGTGGGGCAAAAATCTTTTCGCGACAAATTCGTGGCCCTACTTATAGGTAGTGGCACAATTATTTCGTGTATTCATCTGGTAGCAGCCTAGACTTCTCAGTCCTATACACGAACTGGGCATTATCGATGGTTTATTGGCTTGTAACCGTGCATACGGGTACCACGTGATTCCACGAGTTATTTCCTTATTTACTACTGGTTTGCAGTCGTCAAATGTGCATCAAAACAAATGTTGTCCGATCACAGTAATGACAGACAAGTATACGTTGTTGACGTTCAACCTGAACTGGAATCAATACGCGAAATAATCGTGCTCTCTACTCATAGGAAAACGCCAACGACCGAATCGCTGCACGCCGTTTTCACGCCCCATGCATAAAGGCTATTGACGTATGAGTCAGTCTAGACCTTATCGCCTGCCTGCTTCCGTAGGTCAGACGCGGCGTCTAGCGCCTGCTGTGTTCGGCCCTTAAGTGTTGACCAAAATATCTTCTCTTCTTCAAATAAACAACTACTTTGTAAAACTTATTTTCACTGTGTAGCCTGGCCTCATGGTTACTGGTGAGAACTGCTTGATACAGTGCCTTACGTACACTTTTACAGCTGTTCTCCGTTGTTATTGGCAATTTGTATTTGTGCAGATACGTCTCTAATTTTACCGAGCCAATAAGGAAAGGTCACTGCAACTACTCACGTCAGCGATTTATCAAAAAAACCGAAGATGCATAAATGTTAAAAACATTCCATCAGAGCTACAGACGTGCACGTCATGTACTGTTTCAGAATGGAACGAAATTATTTTCACAAAATTCAAAAGTACCTAGCTATGATATGTACAAGAATTTCAGGGGCCGGCCGACATGATTTATTACTAAAACCCTGAAATATTTGCGTTTTCACGTTGTCACAAGCTATAATTCCAACAACTGTAAGTTTGTATCATTTTCGCAACTTGGCCTCTGATTTATTTGTCAGTTCCTGGAAGTCTCTGAGCAAATAATGTAAATGTAACTAATACAAACATATATCACTTTAACAGGAAGGAGCTAATGAGTATCTACTGTCTACTTCAGTGCACAAATATTCTTGCTGCTAGCCTACAGGTAAGCGAACCCGCGAATTTTCCCGTCTCTATTTATTACTGAAGACATATCCTTTACACAGGGAGATTTCAAGTCCGACTATAAGCTGAACGTGTGATTGGTTTCCTTAACATTTATATTCCGTAAAATAAAACATGACCGCGTTAAAATTACCGCAGTTTCAAAACGTGTTTTAACTTGGAGGTAAACCAGATTTTATGGTAGTGGAGTAAACTCGTATCTTTGGCAGAGGCCGGGGAATTTCGTGCTTTCGCTGACCAGTAAGCTATTCCCCAATAATATTGTGTACTGAATTTGACAGCAAATACGAATTGGCTGCTCGCTGACACAGTGATACCACATGACTGTGCTTACATTGTCGCCAGCGAGGTCCTCAGAGACGGTAACACAGAACTTGGTACTATGACAGGAGCTGGGAGAGGAGTCGGCCATGCCCTTTGTTAAATAACCATACCAGCATTCGCCTGAAACGATTTCGGGAAACCACGGAAAATCGCGCGAAATCAGGATGTCCGGAGTCGGAGATCGAACCCAAGTCCTCCAGAATATGAGCCCAAGGTGTTATTGTTGCGCCACCTTGCTCGGTGCGCCTACGTTAAGGAGAGTCTTTATTGTCAGCTCAGTGTTGTCCGGGATGTATCTAATAAGTCAAGTGCTAATTGCAATAGTGTCACTAGCAGTCATTGTACTTTAAAATAAATGCCTATTTTTCAGGTCTCTAATCATTGGTTGTTTATATATATGCTGCACGTGAGGTCTCGTTTAGTCAATAACTAGAAGAATGAAAAATTAGCTCGTTCAATAATTAGAAGCACGACAATTTCGTGTACTGATTCCAGGTCATGTTGAACGTCAACAACGTATACTTCTGTCATCACTGTGATCGGACAACAGTTGGTTTGATACACATTTGACGACTGAAAACCAGAAATAAATACGGAAATAACTCGTGGTGGAATCACGTGGTACCCTCATGAACGGTTAGAAGCCAATGAACAATCGACAATACCAAGTTCGTGTATAGGACTGAGTAGTCTAGGCTGCTACCAGATGAATAGACGAAATAGTCGTGCCTCTAGCAATAACATACATGTTAGAATCCACTATACTGTATGTACTGAAGCCCTGACCATTGGTCCACTAGCTGTTACTCACTGGAACAACAGACAATGAACGAATAGACGGAGCCTGTGTATACTTCAGAGAGTAGATTCTGTCATGTAGGTTCCTTATCAATGACAAATATAACTGTTAGTAGGTAGACAGTGGCGGCGCGTGGTTTTTTGTCAGGCAGACCTACAGCTACAGAAAGCTATACAGAGTTGTGTACCATACTTCTTGACGCAACAGTCACTGGCACATTGGTATGAATGTGACACTTGGTCACAAAACAATCATGATCCAGCACATTTCAACAACACACACATACTGTTACGCAGGTAGCCAATTGCATCACGAATATTGTACTCAGTTGCGTATACGACAATGCATTCACGGAGTAAAGACATGTTCCTTACAACACAAAATATTTGTTTAAATATGAGCTAATACAAAAATACTTTGCCGCAAAGAAAACGTTTGTTCAAAGGTGACAGTAGTTTTAACATAAATTGTGTCATTAATAAAATAATGTATTTTAAATATTTGTGGTGAAGATAGTCGTATTTACAACACAATATTGATGTTAAAAAATGTGTATATTTCCAAAAAATAATCTGATATTATTTCCATTTGGGTTGTTAGGTTATTAGGAAGTCATACACATTTGTTATCATTTTATTGTAAACAGTATGAAAAATATTTTTCATGTTTTTAGCATATGGAGTTCACACTTATCTGAAGTAAATGTAGAAGTTTCGTTTCAACATTCTTTAAAAACCTCCAGACTTTTCACCAAGCAGAAGAGCGCACGAAAGTTGCCCACACCGATAGAAAAGTATTGCTGCAGGTGAAGAACTTCTGTTAACATAGTGACAACAGTCCAGTTAGGTTGTCTGAAATATCTGGACTGTTCATGTAATAAAATATTATGTAGAAGAAGCCTTCTGTTCTGTAGAAGGAGCAAATGTCATATTTATAACTGTGAGTGTGTGTGAGAGTTTGTGGATACACATGCAAGTACAAGAACAAGTGTATGGCTACTTCTACAGATCGAATTGTTTCTAGAAATAAAATCCAGATGTACCGACAACCTGTGACCTATCCCACTAATTAATAGATGTAGATTACATTTTGATACAAAACAGACATAATAATAGTTGAAAATTGTCAAAGAAGGTATTACATAATTCCTTCACTAAATAATTTATTGAATAATATTTAAAAGTTCTCACAAGCATTAATAAATTACAATATTAATGTTCAGAATGCTTAACGAGCTGACCGGAACACTGATTCACAATAACCCAATATAGGCGTTATAATTAATTATATTCATGTACGAATTTTTCTCTCTAGTAACATAATTTCAATATTAGGAAATCCGTACGTTAATTGGAATACACACACAATAATCTCAATGTTTCAATAAACATATTGGACTACAATCATTACACAGTTAATCAACTTTCGCGAATAACAACCTGTCAAAAATTGCGTTCAAAATAACGCGCAATTGATTATTTGCCAAATTCATCAGGGAATTCGTACCAAACAACTGTTAATTCCACGTCTCGTTTTGATATGGACGATTTCTCTCAATTTATACATACATATTAACACCTTCATAATCTGTAATAACAGACTATTCCCAATTCAAACGGTTTTCCAACAAATTTACCGTTTAGAGATTAACCTATTCCTTACAATGCACTACATTCAGCAGTATTAAAACCAAATACACGTAAAAACAGCTAAGTCAAAAGGGGCTTGAAATTCTTTAACATCAAAGTCCCTAATATAATAGTACTTTGAATCATTTGACTCTGTTGTTCCTATTTAAAAAAAAGTATGTAGGCTAACCATCAACAATATTTACTCTCGGGTCATGTCGCAGACTGAATAGAACATAACACTCTGTGCACGCTTTGTGTGTGGAAGTTACCACATGTCTGCAGGCAACATCGATCATGCGAGTGAACTCGTGCAGCGAAAGGAACGCCAGTCTGCTATTACTGGGATTGGAAATTCGGTTGTCATTGCCGCGAAAGCAAATCAGTTTCGGCACGCCGTCATTACCACAATAGTAATTGGCGCGTTGATGAGCGTTAACTCCCCCATCCCGCCCCTTCCTCGACGTGGAAACAGTGGCAAGGCAGACGTGCGCTGTTTACGACTGGAACGCGAATTTGCGCTGAGCAATGCCACCTCGTGCTCTCTTGTCTGGTCGAAGGGAAAGAAAATTAATCCGATTACAGCCAGGAGTCGTATTCCCCCTTCCAACTTCATCCTGGCTGTGCAAACTGAGCCCAAATTATCTGAGCGGGTTTAATTAAGAACTTCGGAAACCGAATGCTTCATTTAAAGTCAAAGGAGCCCGACGAACAAAAAGACATTTGCAAACTTTAAGGTCTCGCAGTCTTCTTTTTGTTTCTCTTTCGTCTTCCCTTTCTACTGAGAATAAGGCGCGTCTTTCGCTGGTGCTCTACGTAAACTGCAGACTAAGCTGAAAATCAGCTAATTTATATGAGATAATTTCTCAGCAATGACTGTTTCAAGTTATACGTGAGAACCGTATCAGCCATAGTGATTCCACCGCTGCAGCAGAACGTTAACAGTTAAAGGACATAAAGTGGTATCATAAAGCATTTAACTCATTTGATATACTTCTATTTTCTTGCGGATTAATAGTAGTCGCTTGGATAAAATACTCGATGTATTTAACTGTCAAATCAGTTCGCGGAGGTATTAAATGATTCTGACATTTGATTGTATCTGTCCCAATTGAGAAAAACATGTTTATCCGTTAAAAACCTGACAAAGCATACCTGTAATGTATTTAAGATTCACTATTCTACGAATGCAATCACTAATTGCAAACGTATTTACAAAATCAAGTACGTCTAAACGAATTAGCTTGACTAGAGCAAAAATTTTGTTATCAAATTTGGGGTTCAAATATATACATAGGCCTACACAATAAAATATTGCGATATCAAATGTTCGTTTGTGGGTCTAATTAACATCTCCAGACCAACTGGAAAAGCTTAAGCAGGATTCAGCAAAACTTTCTGAACTTGACTATAGTTCATTCATAATTAAAAAACCAATTTTTAAACCTCACATGAACACAAAATTCGGAAAATTAATTAAAAAGTTTTTCCATACAAGGCTTGTGAAATGCAAACGGATAAGTAGTCAGATTATATTAGAAAAATTACCCGTCGTATTAATAAATATGTCGAAAATTTGTGTTTCCACTCAAAGCCATACACGTCAGTCCCACTGTAATTTTTAATTTAAAATAAACGCACAACTGCTGATATCTATTTTAAGGCGTAGAATTACGAAATTGCGCCGCTGACAAAGCTAAAGCATTGAATGCAGCAATGTCTATAATATTCATTCAGAATTTGACATGACCAATTTTTTTTTAAATAACGAAATATATTATATACATATGTCGTATACATAACCATAGTTTGACAGTTAAAATGACGAAAAGCAATAAACCTGTCACAATATTGGAATAGATGTACTTGCCTGGTTTTTAAAGCTTGTTCCTCAAATTCTGACTAGCGACAGACTAAAGTTACTAGTAGCACCTCACATTTAAATATTGACAGAGATGTTCTGTCAATGCGCACATTGGCATATTATAAACATCTAAATGTTTATTTACTTTCGGTATAGTAATTAAAGGCATGCACTTATTTTGAAGTATCTTTTGCGATTTGGCAAAAATAAGTCTCTGAACTAACAATAGAAAATCGAAGGTGTTTCGGGATGAATCGCAGTATTCCACAGTGTGTGCAACCAGACAAATAACTTATGTTTCATGCCCTAGTGTATGTGCTGTTCAGGTTGTCCAAAGACCAGAGACCCTGGAGAAGGAGGGGGCAGGGGAACACTGTCCCTCCCCTACACTGTAAAAAGTAAGTGTTAAACTACACATAAATTTCTTCGGTAATATTACATTTTCGTAAAAATAAAAACAACTACATTGTGTGAAATTTTACACGCAAGTTTCCAGAAATGAAATTCGGCCACACGTTCCTACTGAAAAAATATACATAAAATATGCAGCATTAAAAACAAACATGCATGTGTTGAATTACACATGTTTAAGAATGTATAAAAACGCACATCAATGCAGTGTTATTTTCTTCAATTGGCGTAGTTTTTAACGTCACTGTCATTGTTAAAATTCATTCATGTTTTTTAAATATACGTAGTTGTAAATAGCAATTTTACAGCTACAATAACGAAGTGTATTTGCGTTTATATCTTTGTAGAAAGACATAAACTGTGGAATCATATATCGTAATGCATTTTTCCGTTACCTTTACTGTTTAGACTCTATCATATCAGTTATATCTTAAATGTTATGGTTGATAATTTCACAGCTACAATAAATACATAAATTTGCATTTACATATTTAGAAGGGAAACATTTTATCAGAGGAAACTTACCAGCTCATGTCTGTAACATTTTCAAATTCTCTGCGTATTTGTAAATATAGCTACAATCTTAATATTATAAACGCCTTATCCTACAGCCAAATATTCAAGCTTACGTTTGTAGTAAATGAGAATCTTCGTTAAGAATGGTTTAAATGCAAAAGTTCGGGTTAAAACACAGATGCGTTTTCTCGTGATTTTTCGGGCAAGTAACTTTATCATAGGCACATAAATATTGCTGCATAAGTTTCTGTTAAAAACTTAAACTAAAATCAGCTTAAGGATGATAACTATCAGAATTGTGAGGTGATAAGTTGCCGAAAATATTTCTTCACAGTTAAAATATATCCATAGTATTAATAGATTAACGTACCAGGCCAATCTTTGAACGTAATTTTAATGGCTATTTTGTAATATTTTATTTTTCAGTTGATGTAATGAAAGTACCAGTATCAGACAGCACAGTACAAAAATTTAAAGTCAAAAAGGGGTCAAAAATAAAACCATTATTTCAGACGCGACCGTTTCAAGTTACACTTGTTGTCTTGTGGATAGAACGATGGATTGGCGACTGAAGGGTCATAGGTTCAAATTCCGGCAGAAACTCGAAAAACTGTCAGTTAGTTAGAAGTTCTATAAATGCGCAGTACTTAATTTACCTAAACAGCATGAAGTAAAATAAGTGATAGTGTTAGAAATACTATTTACACGCCTTGCGCTTGTAAAACTACGACAATAGTGAACATCTGACCATGTATTTTTATCTGACGACATGTGTAATTTGGCTCTCGCGTCAGATACAAACAGTGTTTAAGTGGTTTGATTATTATATAAAAATGACTTGTATAATTCATCATTATAAAACTACAAAAGCAATGCTAGAGTTAAAATACATATACTTTGGTGGAAACACTGCTGCCATGTACAGTACGTGTAAAATTACACAAACATTAGTACCGTGTAGAACAGAGGGGAGGTACAGTATAGGCATTTGTACCCACCCTAAGTTTTAATATTTCAAAGTATTACAATGTCAGCCAGCAGTAAATTCAATATTTAGACTATAAAAATACTTCAGTAGCGGGGTACACAAAAATTAAGTGAAAACAAAGTTTGGTGAGCTGTTGTGCGCATGCTCGCGAAGGTTTCTTGCAAAAAGAAAACATTTAAATTAACTCTTTAAGATGTTTATTGCATATATTATAGTTCGTTAAGTACGTGTTTATGCATTATTGTTATTACTCATTACTTCCTTCAGCAATATTATATATCCCGAAACGACAGAAATTTCGAACTCACGTCTCTTACGCAAGGTGGTGGAGATTTAATAGCAGATAGTCCCTTAATTACAGGCATTTAAACTTTGAATCCTGGTCATGTTAAAGTCATAATTTAAATGGTATTTGTATTTTTGTTATTTTGGGGCCGACTTTATTACTTAGAATAAGAAATAGTGCAGTTTAGTGCAGCACTGGAGTGATTTGGGCGAGGCATAAAAACATTTTTAATGCAGTAGAGATTTACACACTCTTTTTCGGAGTGCAGTTGGCAAAGAATAAGTACGGACGTGACAGAAGGAAGGGACTGTTCCATGAACTGTGACGGCGAATGGACGTGTGTGAGCCACCGAGCTGCCCCGAGTCAAAGTCCTGCGCTTTTGAGTTCCACTGAAGGAATGAAGGAAGGATGTCCTGCTGGCCAGTTCAGGAGGCTAACTGAGATGATCCCATGTTGCATCGGGTGGTTTAAAAATGAAGAATTCCCGGTAAAACCTCCATCTCAGTAGTGTTAACATCACGCCACTGCCTTTCCCGAACAGAACAGTTCAGTAATATTTTTGGACGTTTTTTGTTTAAATTCACGGAGACCCCTGAAATTTAAATGGTTTACCTGAGTATAGTTCGTAAGTGAAAACTATCAGTAACTTATAGACAAATTGTGAACTTAATTTGCTGTATGTAGGTGTTGCAAGTTGGTTTGTCGTCCTCTTGCACTTTACTATGTTATCAGATCTTACTTAACTATCCTTATTTACACTTCTACTTCTACATAGTATTTGAGAGCATTCACGACTAATTTTCTCAATAATCCTTTGATTGAAGGTTATTAGCACGATCAGTAAACTTCAATAAAGGCATGAATTAAACGAATTATTACATTTTGGACAGAGATTTTGGTTTCGTCAGTAGTATTCCATTTGTACTGTAGTATTTGAGTGTACGACGTGATGCCACGATCTGTCTTCAATGGTCTGTTTTCTGTTTGTCCCTACATAAATTTGGTTTTCTTAATCACTCATTACTGTGAAAATACTTCATTGACTGTAATATAAATAACAAAATATTACCTTGTGTATTGTATTTGGACCCATAAAGTTCACTGAATTCACTATTGTGTACTCCAATACATTTTGAATGTTAAAATAATATTAGAGTATAATACATATATTGAATACGATTACACGCCGTTTAATTACTAAGCGTTCTCCTGGATGACCTCACAAAAATTCAAATTCGTGTCCTCAATTATAATGTCCCACCTCGCTTGTTCGAAATGTAACGACTTCGGATTGTTATATGAACTGCCAGAACGCATACCCCTGTTATACGAACATGTTTATTGGTCAGTATGACGTAGGTACCAGAACTGGATTCTTCTCGCAACTGCCCACGACCCACTGCTTTCGTACGTAATCCTCGTTAGTCGACTACAGCGATACATGTATAAGAACGTGAGGAATACGTATATTATGTCTGTAATCACACACTGACTTTAAGCACACAGACAAATTATTAATGTAACATTGTTAATGTAACGTGTACATTGCGTGCATATTCCTCCCTTATTGTTAACGAGTGAGGTGGTGCAAGTGTTTCACGTTGCAGGAATCTACGAGATTCGATTCCCGACTCCGCCCATCCTTGTTCCTGTTTCCCATGATTTCCCGAAATCAATCCAGGCGAATGCCGGGTTGAATACCTTGATATCGGTCATGGCCGATTCCATTTCCGGTTCTCTGACATTGTTCAGTTCTTTGTGTTACTGTATCAAATGATCTTAGCTGTTGATGAGATGTTAGGCCTCCATTCTCTCCCATCCCTCAGTCATAGCAGTTGATACGGCAGCCAGCCATTCAAACGTGTATGCCGTATTGCCTACGTAGTAAGAACTGTCTTACTGCAGCCCACACTTTTTACGAATTTTACAAGAAAACGGTTGGTCCTACGTATTTACAACAAGGTGACCTTTTTTACTTCTCTAGTAGAAAACCGCATTAAAATATCGTAATTCCTGATGGTAGAAAAGTGGCATGTAATAAAATGGGTAGCCACCCCAGTATTTTGTATTAGGATGTAAGGTATTGATGTGGTTCTGATGTCTATTTCAAGGTCCTGGTAGTATAAAACAATGTTCAGCTTGTCATTATTAAATGCCTCTTCATTTCCATAATTTTACTAAAATACACTTTAAATTTTCCATGATTAAGAGCTCATACCGCCCTTAATATTAGTTTTAGGTACAAAGTGTCCCTATATTTTCTCTCCGTCGACATTATACCTGTTATAGGGATGACTACTATCTCTCTGGTGCCCTGAAGGTACTACATCATCGATCAAACCCTAATCTGTCATGGAGACCTGTGCCCCTGTGTCGACGGTTGTCTCTACTGACATATTACCTACTCGTATATTAAGGGACGGAAACTCTTTGGCACAATCCACGACATGTCAGATATTATATTGGTCTTCCAGCTTTGTTACTTCATCAATATTCATTTATAGTTCACATCCATGTACCCTCGTACTAACCTCGCGGACAAGTCGGCGCTGCTCCGGACGTGGGAGGCTTACACCCGAAGCCTTTTATAGTTTCCCTGGTTCGAGGGTGGGCCGTTTGTATGGCAGCTCTCGTGGTGTTCTTGAGGCGGGTCTCTAGTCATCCTTTCTCCAGGTGTTTCGCTTCTCCATGGTTAAACTCCTGTCTTGGGTGATTGTATTCCCTTGCTGGGCAGTGCGCTCGACCGACTGAGTGGTACTCGAATTTCTCCGCGATTTGAATAAGAGCCTCACAATCGCTGACCCCTGCTGTGATAGCTGTGTTACATAAATATTGTGGCAAATGTCTGATTAGGTAGTGTACTAATCGCTCCTGAGAAAGTGGCGTGTCCAGAAACTCGCATTCCTCAATCAGCTCCCTTAAGTAGTCCACCATACTGACTCCACTGTCGGGCTGGTAACGACCTCGAAATATTTCCTGAATTACCTTATATTGTTCGAGGGTGTTCCAACATCGCCTCGTGAATGCTTCACGACACTGTGCATATCCAACCCATTTCTCCGATGTTCGCTGCCCTCATATCTCTGTCGAGTCGACGAGTCTTGAGAGAAATATATCTACCTTAAGCGCCTCGGTTACACACGCATTCCGCAGGTATTTGTCCATGCGCTTAATGAATCGTACCAGGTGGGCGTGCATTGACCTAGCTGAGAATGGAACCACTACCTTGTCGATGTTGGGAATAGCTGCCGTCTGTACGTGTCCACTGCCTGTCACCGTACCCTGCGTGAATGTGCTGGCTTTCCATGCCTCTAATGCAGCTACACACTGCCCTAACATGGTAACTTCTTCGGACGTTTTCCTAGTTTACCCTTGAACGTGCCCTAACTGTACTGTAGTCTCATTAACCAGTGATATACTCTGTTTCCGCAATGCCTGATCGTTCTCTATACAGGCTGTTACATGGCGGTCGATTTTACTTTCTACGCGGCCTACCTCTGTGGCTAATGTGGCACACCGCTCTTCACCCTGTCTCTCTAAGCGATCCTCAACTGCCTGTAATTTATCATCAACCTGGCTGATGTACTCTTTCATTGTATCTCTAATTTATGCCCTTGTTTCGCGCCTTGATTGCTCGATTTGTCCCTGTATTTTTCCTATCTGCTGCTCTAGTATTACTCGCGTCTGCTCTGATTGTCACTCTAGCATTGCTTGCATTTGCAACATGAGTCACTAAAGTTGTGACTCACCTTGCAGGTTACTCTGCACCATCTGTGATCTGTCTCTGCTACCCTGACCTGCCTTACTTCCGTCTTTCGTCCGGAGCTACACGCCACATCACCTGGCAATCCTGTACCCTCGTCTGTCGATACCATATTGTTCACCTCTGTATACAAACTCCTTAAGGATACTTCCTCCTCTGCTGACCAACAATTATGCTGTTCCATACCTACCAAGGCAAGTCGACCAGTTGTCATTAAATAAATCTCATCAGGCTAACCCTTACTGTAAATACAAAAAATAATTGACGACCATCTGGCGCTTTGTGACTCGACGCACAGCTGATTATCTTACACTTACACACACTCGAAGCAGAGGCCGTCGATATCTGGTGTACACGGTGGTGGTTCTGAAAATTTGAAGGTAATAATTGATGTCTTATCTCACCAATCTGTAGATGTTGCCAAAGGTGCTGTAGCTGGAGGCGTTGACCCTCGCGCCACCGAGCTCCGGAGACAGGAGTCCATCGTTCGACTCCCAGTCCAGTCACCAAGCGCCTCTCCATTGCTGTGTAGAATCCGCCGCGTTGTCTCTAGTAGCTGGTGTCGTGATGTCCCGTTGTTCCTCTGCGATGCCGCTCTCGTCGCTCGTCCCGCGATCGACTCTAGTCTGTAGCACCCGCGGTTCGACACAGTTCTGCTGCGCTCCTCGTTTCGGCAGTGTGCAAACAACATTTCAGACTAGCAGTATCGCGTGCGAATGTCTTGTTACCGTTCCTGTTGCCGGGCTGTCAGTCTTCGAGTCCGGTCACTCGCGATTTTGAACATGCGTCTTGTCTCAGGCGTGCGGTTCATCAAGTCCTGAGTTGGCACGCCATGTTTACGACGGTGGCCACGTTTTATTGTTTTACTTATTTATTTATATTTCTGCGTATACTTGTATGACTATTGATTGATGAGTTAAAGTTCTGGACACTAGGATACTGAAATGAAAAAGTTACAAGTCTTTGTAACGGGTAGCACGTCGTTGCTGTCCTCTCGGGGCGGACTGTTATTGTCGCAGAATTGTCGGTACGACTCTTAATGATAACAGTCGTGTGCACGGAGACCAAGACGACTATTTAGAATATCAACTGCCTCGTCTTACAATGTCTCTGCTATTACCAATCGTAGATGCCTCGCCCCGACGTACATTCAGACTTGGCGATATCTTAATGGCGTCTCGACGCCGAAAACAACGATGGTGATTGCGCCTCGGCACACAATCCTCCGCGACTCGACGAAATCTTAATCTCAACTCGTCGCCCACCGACAGCACCCGGTGCGGCGTCTCTCGTGGTTCGCCGACGATTCCCTACTCTAAGGCGTCTCGACGCCTAACTTCGACGCCTGACGGTGACAATCCGCCCTCCCGTCGCCACGGCTCGCTGACGTCTGCCTCCAAACCGTTCCCGCGGCTCGCTTCTCTCTCTATTCGCGCCAAAAATAACCCGTTACTTGGCCTGCAAGTTCCTGTCCGTTTTGGGCTAACCATAAGTCCGCCTTTCGAGGGCATCAATTCCGGCCAGAACTGTATTAATTAAATAATGCTTAATGTATATTTGCTATTTACATCAATTACATAAAATGGTTCCTTAACTTGTTAACATCAATGTTTTTTTAATTACTTAATATCTACAATTCAGTGACGACTTACAGAACTATTGGTAGGAGCCCCTCCCCTCTTGTTTAGCTAGGGAGGTGGTTCGAGCGGCGGTGGAATTAGTCCCCAAGACACTCTCTGCACCTGCTCCTTTCTGGCTCGTTTTCACAAAGCCACAATATGTACAATTTCTTGTGTTTCTGCATAAAACTTGGTGCAGTAATCGTACCTTAATGAGAATTATTTCAATGTTATCATGATATAATGACGAGGAGAACGAGTGGTTGCAAGAAATAGTTATTAATATACAGGTTGGGGCTGAATTCTACCGACAATCTTCTGAAGGTAATACTTTATGAAAAAACAAGTACAATATATAGGGACACTTTGTACCTAAAATTAATATTAAGGGCGATATGAGCCCTTAATTATAATATATATGGATTCATGATGGTTGACACTGATGACTATTAAATATAATAAATCGTAGTGGTGATCATATTGGCGTGTCACAATTTGATTATATGGACATCCACAAGTCTTTATTAGGGTCCGGTAGTTGTCGCGAAAAGATTTTTGCCCCACTTTTGTTTCAGTGTTTTACGTGCACACCTGCAGCTCAACTTCATGGCTATTGGCAGAGTGTTTTTGTGTAGAGTCGATATTCATTAGACTGTGCCAATCAGTACATGGATAACTGTGACACAACACGTCTGTGATTTGTGGGTTTAACCTCCACACGCTGGGTGTTACGGCATCCAATCACTGACCACATAGCAGATATGCAGATGTGCACGTAAGACACTAAAACAAAGTGCTGCAGAAATATTTTCGTGAGAACTACCGGGCCCTAGCCATAATCCCTGAAAATTCCAAATTACAGAAGTAGAAGCTCCTGTATTTTCTGTTCTCGTGGTAAATCTGGAAGAGGAATCGAACGCTGTATTAAATATGTCAATAAATTTTTTTTACCTTCTCATCCATTTAATAAAAAATTATTTCGTCTCAAAACGTTGTTAGACGTAATTTGTTAGAAGTAGATGAAAGTTGTAAATATTTTATAAAGATTTCTGTTTTGTCGCAGTAAGTTAATTTTCTGAATGAATTTATTTACACTGTAAATTTATTACTGTAAATTTCACTTGGTTTATTATTCCTCTCAGAGTTAATATGTTTAATCACCTGTCATGTGTTGTTATGTTTTGTGGTTTTTTTCGTATTGTATTTAATGTAGTGCCTACCTGATGTGGTCTTACAAGGCTGTCTGGCAGGCACTTTAGTATTTTTGTAAATAAATCAAGTATTAATATTAAGTTACGTGTGAATTAAGCCTTGGATAAAAGATAGTATATAATAAAGTCGTATAGGCTATATACACGACTGAAGAAACTATGTACTGTGCTAGTTGTGTTGTAAAAAGTTGACTAGCGTATTTATTAGAGTACAAAAGTTCAATATCGTTATATTATATCTTGACCCAAAAAATAATTTATTTAGCACTGAAAATTTTAAATTATTAATGTATCGTTTTGCACGTACGTCAAAATTTTCCTGAAGTATACTGTTTCGTAACAGCGTAAAATATTGTATGTGGTAAAATAAATGTTTTTCAAGAGTTTGATAGAATATTTTTATTATTTCCCTTTGAGTCATTGTAGAGAAATAATGAATGTATGGGAATTTAACGTCTTAACTTGTGCAGGTAATTCCTTTTACAAAATGGGTAGAAAATATGAGGGACATTGTCTTGTAGCAAAACAATATTATGTGAAAGAATGTGCCCACCCATATTATTTTCCTGGGGAGGATGGGTCTGATGGGCGATTAATTTACTAGCTGGATATCCCAATAACACTAAACACTGTCCACAGAACTGTAATTTACTCCATGAGGTTTCCTGCACTGTACAAAGAATATTTTTAAACTTTTTTTCATGTACTTTTCCCTCCATCTGTATTTATTTTACCTAGAAGGTGTTCTACATATCTCTAAGGCCTATACACAATTGAACACTTTAACATTTAAGTTTATGTTTCCGTTACTTTATGTATTTCGTCAATACACAATACAAACGTAAAGTTAAAGCAACGACAGTTGTAAAACAATTGGAAATCTGTTTTTTGAAACGGAAATGTTATGATATAAATCATTATATATTTACCGTAAATGCTTATCACGTAGATATTAAAAATATAAACCCAATAATTAATACTTTCTCATTCATTATAATAATTTTTCAGAACAAAGGCAATGCCATCTATTGACGCAACTTGAAGTTCAATTACGAATGCTTCTCCAATGCTACTAAGAAGGTATTTCGAGTACCTTTAAGACAAACTTGTTACTTTTTCATGAAATCCCAATACTAGAGAACAAAACTGTACTCAAAAATAAACATTTTTTGTTCTAGCATACATAATCAGCTGGTTCTTTGCAAACGGCCATCTTGACTTTGACTTTAGGTTTCAATTTATCGGAAACGTAAAGCCAAGGCTCATTGACGCAATGTACTGAAAGCTATCGTAAAGTCAAATGTTAAAGTAAATTGCTAAAGTTATCAATTGTGTGTATGTCTTTACTTACTAATTCACGCAGGGCAAGGTGGTACAATTGGAACACGTTGGTCTCATATTCGGATGGACTGTGATTCGATTCTCTGCTCTAGCAATACTGATTTCGATTATTAGTTGTTTCCCGCAATCTCTCCAGGCGAATGCTCGAATGTTAACTTAACACAGGCCATGACCACTCTCTTTCCCGGTTCCTCAACTTACGTAAATTTGTCACAGTTTCTAATGACTTAAGAGCTAATAAAATCGAATTTTCTATTAGGCACATGCTATAATTGAAACAACTGTTCGTTCATATCCCTTTCGCAATTGCCTCTTGGTTTATTTGACACGTACTGTGGAAGCAACTACATGCAGGCAGAATCGTGTGGTGTCAAAACTTCTGTGAGAAGCCAATAAGCTTGTGTACACAGATATCTTTGACGCTATCATACAAACATATTAACTCGCGAATTTCTCCTCTCTCCATTAATTACGTCACTGTCAAAGAGACGTAACACCCACTTTTACTACTTTTATTATGAGGAATCGCCTTCTGAATGAAGTGGTGAGAAAACTTCCTAACAACCTGTAGTTAGACCCTACACAAATAATTAGTGTCAGTATCATTCATTATTCTAAAAACACAATAAAAATATAGGCACGTTTATTTAGCAGAATCATCTTACAGTAGCCTAGACTTTTTGGGCCTATACAATCTCTGGCCACAGTATATCGATGGCCCAGTTCAAAACGGAAAGAACTCAAAATTCCCAGTTTTGAGTAAAATGCACATAGAAAGATTTTCGTTTCGCCTAAAAATCTGTTGATTAACATATTTGGTTGGTGTTAATTTGAAGATAAAGTACAGTGGCAACTATTTAAGTAGTTTAAATTGTATATAATCTGCCTTTGTTGAAATTATTACACTTTAAAATAAAATAAATTCAATTTCTTGCTCCTACTGGCAATCAGAATGAAGTGCTATGCTATTAAAACAAGTGAATTTACGTGATATTTTGATTTTAAACTGGGTAGAGAACATTTTTGTATACGTGTTGGTGAGCCAAACTAAAAAATGCAATTTTTTAAGTTGTTTCCTTTTGAACTGGGTTATCGATATTATTCATTGGCTTCTAACCGTACTAACAAATAACACGTGTTTTCCTCACGAACTACTTTCTTATTTATTTCTAGAGGGACATATTTCCGGCGAGTAAAATTTTGTGCCAACGTGTTTCGATGCTCTACGTGAACGTATGCAGCTCTGATTCACGGTTATTGGCCACAGACTAGTCAGTAATACAGACGTGAAATGGCTGGTAGAACAGCGAACTCAGTAACACACGCCAGCAAAATGACTTTCCTGGCCAGCAACATGGCGGAAACACGTACTGCCAATCAGCGTGAGGCAGCTGCCATGATAATTGGCAGCCAGGTCAATAGGAAACCTGTAGTAACATGCAGGATCCAAACAGACACGGGGCTGGCATCAACAGTCTCAGGCAGCCAATAAACGGAACGAGCCGCCAAGTAATTTCGCGTCTGTATTACTACTTGGTCTGTGGTTATTGGCAGTCTCTCATTGAACAGAGGTGTCTCTTACTTGACTGTACCAATGAGAATAAAGTTCCTGCGACACAACTCGTCTGTGAGTTGTGGATAGAAATCTTAGTCTACGAGTCCCTACTTTTGCTTTTTTTAGTAAGTTTTATTTTTAAATCCTGAAAGGGAGCAGATATTGCGGAACCGTTTCTTATAAATATTGGAAATTGATTGTTTTATGTATGAAGTCTTTTTTTGTTCAAAGCGTAAGGTTTATAATTTTGGGTGATTATTGACTTTAAGAAAATTTAATTAATTCAGTAATTTGCCAAAATTATAGAAACTTAAGTTTTGTAATACTTATTTTATGTAGAACAAACCATTTCTAACGCTCTACGTAACGTGTTTGCGATATTTGCTTCCTTTCAGAAATTAAAATATTAAACTCGAAGATACAGCATAAACAAGAACATGTGGCCATTCAGACGTCGCTCTTTAGCTTTGCAGGGGCCTCGAAAACTTTTTTTTAACGCAAGTTAATACATATAACAACAATTCATACTTACAGTTTTAACACTTAAATATCATCTCTTGTATCTGAATTTTTCTGTTGCAGTACACCAAATGAGTTTCAAGACTTTTGCCTCTGAAATATCACATATTTTGTTTTAAAAATGAGCCAAAATGAAGCAAAATAATGTTTTGCTAACAAACGATACATTATTTTAAAAAACGCTCCGGCAAAACTGTGTATCGTACGACTATAAACAGTTTCGAATTTTTTAAAAAAAAGTATGTGGTTAAAAAATATTTGAGTAATTCACAATTGTTTTAAATAAAAGGAAGACAATGGCCTTAAGACGCTGAGAGGCAAATATATGCAACCACTTACCATGAATGAGAACGTATATCTCCACGTAACTCATGTAAACCAGATGATGCCAAAAATAACAAGTGATCGCATTTTATTACTGGCTAACATCACTTCCAAAGTGTGTGAATATAGCTGTTGTTCAATCACAGAAATGAAACTGAAGTGTACTTTCTTGACTTTCAATCTGACCTAGACCGAACTGGCGAAATACCGGTGCCTCTAATGGTAAAGTTAACAAATGCAGGATAGTGTACGGAAATCGAGCTTCACCTGGTAGCATAATGAGCAGCAGGATATTAATTACAACTGGTGGTTATTGGTCGCTGTGGAGAGACGGCAAACAGCAAGCGTCCACCACCACAACCAGTCAACACGCGGAGCAAACACTGGCGGCAGTGGTCAGTTAATGTGCGCACACGGGACGTCGTTGATGACAGGCATAACTGCGCACAATTACCCGCTAGCTAGTGGCTTGCATAATGAAGCTTGACACTCGAGCAGTTATCTGCCGCGTGGACCCAGCTAAACAAGCCTCGTACAGGATGCTCCACACATCACCACACTTCTTCAGCCACTTATTGTTGACGTGTCAAGACATCGTCTACCACGAATTTCAAATGCGTTGCAGTGTGTTCTTAAAAACGTTTATTCACGAAACTATTCCACTTGGGCCATTGTGCCAATGAACGGAAAGAAAACACAATTCAGAACGTCATTGTTAGTGGCCAGGGTGAAAAACACTTGCTTCGCATTCGGAAAGGGGGGAGGGGCATGGGTTTGATCACCAGCTTTGGCCATCCTGATTTCGGTTTTCCTAAACACTCATGATGGCCGATTAAATATCGCCACCTGCTATTTGCACCAACGACGCAGCACAACGCAAGTGCAGAGCGAGGTAAACACTTCTTCTATGACATCACGTGAGTGTATAATTCCAATGCATCGCAACCAAACACAACGCAGGTGCAAATTTTGCGTTGCAGCCATAAAAGGCGATATTTAATCGGCCCCGAGCGAAATCGGAATGGTTTCTTAGACAGTCCATGGCCGATTCGTCTTCCTTCCCTCGTGTATATTTACCAAGGTCTTGTGCCGGCCTTCGTAGCGCAGTCGGTTGTACGCCGGTTTATATTGGAAAAGATCCTGGGTTAGAATCCTGGCTCGAGCATGTCTGTTGTGTTTTCATTACACATCACTTTATCCTCATCGGATCTTAAGGCCTCGCTCTTTAGTTTAGCAATAGTTTCGAAAATATGTTTTTAAACGCAAATAAATACAGTACATATATCAAACATTCATTCTGACAGATTTAACACGTATATATCATCGTTTGTATAAGAATTTTTCTGGTTCAATACACCAAACGGATTTTAAAATTTTTGCCCCTGAAGTAGCACACATTTTGTTGTCAAAATAAGACAAAACGAAGCAATACAATTTTTTACTAGCAAACGGTACATTATTTTTTAAAAATTCTCTGGGAAAATGGTGTATTGTGTGACTGTACACAGTCTGAAATTTTTTCAAAGCATTTGGTTAAAAAATATTTAAGGTATTTGTAATTGTTTTAAATAAATGGAAGATAATGGCCATAAGACTTAGTTTTGAAAAGGCTGTAAAATCCTATCCTCTCATCAATGCCTTGCATTCTTTGAGGGCTCGTAAACGGTCTAAATAAATAAACAAATAAGTCATGCTCATTTAGAATGTTTCTAAGCCCTCCAACATTGCAATAAACGACCCTTGGAAACTGGCGTACTTCAAAATGAACTAACAGGATGTATGTGTAACTCAAATAGCAACGTGCATTGAACTTTACTACAGACTTTCCAACAATAAAATTGTCTGGTCATCGCTTAAAAACTCTTATTGAAAAAAGTAATCTTGCACGATAGTTCAGTGCTTGGTTCGTTGGGGCTATGCTGTTTTTTAACGCACAGGTGGGCGTCCTTAAGTAAACTGTGTTACAACGCAAGACAACATTTACTGCACATATATAGGACGACAAAATAAAGTTCATTAATGAATGATTACTGTATGCGTACAGTGAATCATGCACGTAGAATACATAAAAATCAAAACTGTTATATTAACTTAACTAACTCAAAATTACGTGAAACACATTTTCTAAACACTAAAGTTTTTTTCCCGTAATATGTACCTTTGGGAAGGAATGGAATTTCTCACAAAATTTTACGTATATTTTTTACAGAAACTTAAGTCTAAACGTTTAAGTGATACTGTAAAAATACATTGTATCCGTGTACAGTCTATCGCAAAACTGACGTCAATATTTAAGGGGCGCAATGCTCACATCTGAAGGGACAAAAAAGGTAGCATGATCCCAAACTTCCCTTTACTGTACCACAGGTCTCATGACTTACAAATGCGTGGCACACAGCATGGATCATGTTTATGTGGAACCCTACAATGGCCAATGCCTAACGTCCAAATAAATTACACTCGTATATATAGCTGCAACGGTTTTCCACATCTTCGCGTTATGCGCTATATACATCATGTACTGTGGACTGGTGCAGACATTGTGCATTTTTAGACCAATGTTCGTATAATAATTTTTGTCTATTTATATTTAAGGATTATTCCTCAAAAATTATGACATGCAGTTAAGCCAAATCCTGTTCAACAACTTGAGTGTTAACATTGGAAACTAGTTTTTAAATGAACAAAAATATAACTTAATTTGTGTATTTCCAAGCATTTCTCGGGTATATTTAAAAATTATTCCTAATGTTTTTTTTTTTTTTTTTTTTTAGCTGTTTCTATGGGTACAAAATTGCAGGCGTAAAATGAAGGAAAGAACGGGACATGATCTCGTAAGTTGGCACTGTCCGCAAGGTATATTTCACAATAACAGGCCCTGAAAGAGAAATAAAACTGCAACATTGTCAGAAGTAGGTTCCTATTATCGCGATGGCAACTGCGTAATGTTTCAGCAGATCCTCGCATGCCGAATATCATCTATATGACCAAACACCCGCCTATTACCAGTCTCAAGCAGAGCGGAACTATTCTTAGCACAAGCTACAACAGTGGAACAAAAAATTACCTTTTATCAAATTTTCCCTCCTCGCAATCATTCGCCACGCACAGTACCATTGTCCTCGTGAACAACACCAAAATATCCCAAAGAGGGTTAGCATAATTTCCTTTTCTAAATGGACGGGAGTATACAAATATGAACAATTGCGCAAAGTGAACTATTTTAAGGGTATTTAACGAACAGAAGGGAAAAATTTGAAATATGGGAAAATAAGAGCCCGGAAAAATTTGTTTCTACAGGGTTCAGTCACACACAGTAACATTTGACCTTGTATATCTCTCTTCCAGTGAACTGTGACTTCATCTAATTTAGGATGCCCAATACAAAGAAGAACTAGAAAATAAGTTTTAAATATTAAAATCCACAAACAGATTAATATCTTAGACAGTCCAAGCACCAAGGTCATTTAAGTGAGAAAGAACTACAATTTTAAATTTATACGAAATATATAGCATTTTGTACACTTTTCTGGTGTCTAGCCAGCGTCATTTTTTAATGGAAAATTTTTTTAACTCCCATAACTATTTGTTAAAGTTTCAACTTGCATATTGTTTGAACAACATCCAGAAAGAACCAACGACACTTCTAATATAATGTTCTGGACACTGAACTAAGACGTCGCTGGCGTTATAAAACCACAAAATCACGCATTTAAAAAAATTGTTAATTCCTAAAAACTAACATAAATACTCACGCTGTTTGTAATTCTGAGGGGTGAACCAAATACTAGTTCCTGTAACGTCGTATATATTGTCAAAGGAAGTCCGCTAATTTCATCGGCTTTATATTCATTGCTGCAGTTTAGATACATTTCAGTCTTTTTTTTTTTTTTTTTTTGAATTTTATCTTCCTTGACACGCCGACTCTTTTCCAGTTTCGGAGTTAAGTGTTGTTATGAACGATTTTGTTCATCGCGACAGTTTTACAGCAGAATCGAACTGTTGTTACGCTGAAATAAGCAAACCACATTAAAGTGACAAGATAAAATTACAACACGTGTGTGCAGTTAAGTTACACATATAGTGAAATGAACATGTAAGGTTCATTTTAAACATATGCCGACTGTTATAGCACCAAACATTAACAACGCTTAAAAAGTGGTGCCTTCTTTTAAGTGTGAAATATTTTACTGAAGTTATGCAGAACAGAGAATACCTAACAATGTATGGGAAAATTTTAATTAATTAAAATAACTAAATTTGGATGCATATTACAATATATTATTTTTATTATTTACGTGCATGTTACACAGCAACATGTCCATCATGTGAAAATGTTGTTACAGTGACTCGTCCAGAAAGCACTGCATCTCTGAGGATTGATGACTCCGGTTCAAAGCCTGCTGGTTGACTCCACAGTCCTGTATATACACTGTCTCATGTACATTGACTGTTGATTCAGTGAGTGGCCAGTTATGTGGCGGTGTAGCGCGGAAGTCTTGGATTTTTTTTGTGCATCTTAGCTGTTGGTTCAGAATATTCAAAACCGAGTCTAATAAGCACTGGTCTGGTCGCGAAAACATCTCACGTGTACACGAGTTTCAAATATACCGCCTCTTCGAAATAATACGCGACATATCAGGGTCATTATTTATGACGAACGTTATTTTTCCAACTAAGTCAAACTTCAAAGTTTCGTTCATGACTTACAAGTTTCTCTTGCCTGTTCATGAATTTTCCCTGTCTTGTACGTGAATTCCTCTATTCGGTGCGGTAAATTTACATATTATGTAAATTCTCTTACACTTTTCAAGTATGTTTTTTTATTGTTTACAAATTTCCGCCTTAAGTACTTGTAGCATGTCACGTAAGGCCGGAGATGTTCTTTAACTACATAAAAGCAATAACATATAGAGAGCTATATTAGTTCTGTACGACATAGTCCCTGCACAAATAGGTTAGAAAGTGCAGTACATTACGTATTTATCGGATTGCAAATGTTGTAAAGTTTAATAAATTTCCAGAATAAATAATTAAACATTTTGGGTAAGGGTGGAACGTGAATACAAGAGAGACGAAGAACTAATGAATTATCGTTCCGTAATAGAGTAAAACTTTCTAGAAAATGCATTAACTTTCTATCTAAAAAAAATGGAACATGCCTGGGTATGGTCGCACGAACTAAAATGTCTGGAACAGTTTAATTTGAGTTCCAGAACATTGTGGAACTTTCTTAAAAATTCTAGAACTTTCTATAAAAAGTAACTTTCAGCTGTAGGGTGGCAGAAGGGAAGGAAGGGGATTACAGAACAAGACACTATCGAACGTTCTAGAAAATTGTGAAATATTCTATAAAGAACTAGAAAACAAGAACACTCTTAGATTCAGTTTCAGTTACAAACATTTTTTTTCTCCACACACTCACCCACGCTCAGCCGTATCCACCATACTTTCTTAGAAACGATATGACAGCACGACATTTAAAAAAAAAAAAAAAAAAAAAAAAAAACTTTTCTTGCGTGTGCATGTGTGTAAACACACCAAACAATTTCAGAATAGATGAGAGACCAAGAGGTATCCCTCGTACGACTGCAAGTGATGTGGAGTAAACGGAGAATTTACGAAGATACCTGTGCAGGACCATAAAGAGAGTTAAGAGAGAGTTATTCAGAATAAATGACTAATGTCATTGAAATGTAACAAAATGGAGATTTACGTCATCTCACAGAATTATAGGTATAGAAATGTAGTATCTGTAAATATAACTTTTTCCATTGTTATTGGCCTCTAAGAATTAAAGTTTTTGTACTTCACGCAGTGAAAGAGTACGCTGATATGAACTCATGCTAAAAAAATATTAAAATTAAAAAGAATCAGGGTCATGTTTTCCTATTTTAATCAATCAGACAGATTAATGTTCTACAGTATCACGTTATTTAATTTTTTTTGTGCTGTCCGCAGGCAGCGCGCATTACTATAAATAATCAATTCTGCGCATTTAGGACATACACCACGATGTTTGTAAACAATGTGAGCAATTATATTTCCAGCAGACAAAACCGTTTTATCTCATTCGCAGATAGCGCATAATTACCCTTCGTAATTACAGTTCCATAGTTCACATGCCATGTACAATCAATTGAAAGAGATGAAAAACTTTACATCTCGTGAAATTTCGTGTTGACATCACAGTGCGTCTATTATCACGTTCTGAATTGTAAATAAATATTTTGTGTAAACAAAGCTATTTTTCGTGTCTCGGTTTTCAGCTACGTTTCTAGCTTCGTTGCAACTTTGACAAGTAGTGCAGGTGTAAACATTTGAAACAACACTCTAAAACACTTTATTTGATACAGCGAAATTATGTTTGGATATGAAGCACTGCAAAGTTACTTAGTCGTAAAGGTATTTAGCTAGCGGTAAAGAAACATTGCATTACATGAGAGCAAATGGGGGAAATGTTCTTTTGTGGCACATTTTTTCTGTACAAATGTTCCATTTGAAAGTAATATATGTTTCTGTGTAGAAAATATAATAGCTATTTCAAAATAAAGCTTGTGTTAAAAGTACGTCAACTATCTTTAAACACTAAGATTTCAAATAAACAATTTTATTAATAAAATCACCGATTTTTTATTACAATTACTTTAACTTTTGAACAACATTGTTCTATGTGGCAAAGTAACGTTTGTGACAAATAAAGTATTTGTATAGTGCAGAAATTTTAACATAATTCCGGCCCATTCAACAGACACATTACCTACACAGTGTCACGAAGACTTAGTAAAATAAAACGAAATTTTAATAGGCATTGTCAGTGTTCTCTGGGTAAGAAAACGTCAGCCTCCCGTGAAGACAACGCAAGGTTGGTTCTTCGTGGCTGTCTGCGAACTCGGCTGTCGTGCTTCAGTGTGTTACGTTAACATAACTGAAAGTCGCAAATCCGATGGCTTTCGTCACACTGCGAACATCGCTTCTTTGCGGAGAATGAACGCTGGATAATGAGATCCTATCAATTAATGCAAGAAGCGCTCAACACTGACGACAATCCGAGACGGAAATTTCTTCCTATGAACAGCTGCTGTATTTTTCTACTACAAATGTAACACGTGTTCATTATTTCAGTTTGTCTGTACCTGTGAAATTTAATTTTTATAGAATGAATAAAAGAATAGAATAAAAAAAATATCCCTCTCTCCCCATAGTTAGTTTACGCCGTGATAACAATTGAAATAAATTAAACTGAAGAACGTGAAGAACGTTTCCCGAGAAATATTAAATTACAATTAATATTATTCATTGAAAAACTTTAACTAAATTAAATTTAACAGAAAATTAGCGCTTTGACTTTACTTTATGAATACGAAAAAACTGATTATTTAATGACGATTGACATACTTTCGAAATGACAATAATTGCTCATTTGTTTGGTCATATTCCTATGAAGGAAATTTAGAACACACATTGTTTTATATAACTATTCAGACTTTGATGGGTCGCGCTTGGCGAAGTGATCTAACCACTCTCCTCCCACTAAGGCTCTATTCCCGTCGAGGTCGGTCTCGAATTTCCGCATGTCGTATGATTCCACTGGCCGGCGGGTTTCCTCGGAGATCTTCCGTTCACCCCGCACCTTTCATCCCGAAGTCTCTCCACTGTACAAGTTGTATCCGGGAATCGCTCCAGGCGAACGCTGGAATGGTTCCTTAAAAAAGGCCATGGCCGATTCCTCTCCCAACCTAATAGCAAACGTCAACTGGCCCACTTGTGCAAATCTGATCGTGATAAGCAGCCCACAGGCAGTAAACATTAGGAATGCACCCGCTGCCACATGTGGTATACATGATGCATAATGAAATCACCCACACATTAACCACAAGTGTACCACAAGCAAGTCTTATTATACTCTCATGCTTGTGGGTCAGTTTGCTAAGTCTGATTGTGGACCGTATACTGATATATGTCAGTCTTTTTAAACTAAGTTGCTCACAGTAAAATCATTTCAGTGTAACTACACACATATTTACTGACATGGCCTGATTAACAACCATTCCAGCAATACTAGCGAACGTTGGCCGCTTCTGCCAACAGTTAGCCAACTGAACAATGAATATACTTGCTACTAGGACAGCTCCTGGTATTGTACCAAGTTGTGTGTGACCGTCTCCAACGACCTCGCAGTTGACGAGAGGTGACACCCACTTACCTTCCCGTTTTAGGCCATCGCTACATGTCAACCTCCGTGGCAAGCAAGATTCTTACGGCGTGCGGTACTTTGACCTCCGAGTATCATCGTCACACGGTATTTGTCATTATTATTCGCACGTTAAGCGTTATATTTCCAGCAGTAGTGTGAATCGACTTAACGTCATTGCTATCGTAAGGGAAATAGAAAGCCAGCCCAGTTTGGCTGTAGCCAACACAGCCATAAACCAAAACTACATAACATGAAAGATCCCATAGGAAATAAGTCAACACCAACTAAACAAAAAATAAACATCCAAAAAGAAAAGTCGAAAAATGAAACAACATAATCTGTAACAAATGATTTGTTTTGTCATGCAGTTTTTCTTTTCGGATGCTTATTTGTATATGTTGTTTATTTGCTGTTGACTGATTCCTTATATGGTCTTTCATTTCAGTTTTAACCCAGTTTGCTTCAGTGTCCTACGTTACATCTGCAGTTCTGCTTCATAGTTACTGGCATGTAGATTTAACTGTCACGTGTCTTGGGGTAGGTTCTACTCGCAAGTGACCAATGATGTTAGAAGGGTCCAGGTGGAGCATGTCGCCGGGAATTGTAACCAAACAAACACTTGACGTGGCTTGTATCAATATGGCCGAGAAATTAAAAAAAAAATTAGGAAATATTAATTAGGAGGTTTGTAAATAGGACTAAAATATAGAGTTTGCAACCTAAAACATCAATTAAAGAGTATAATACATTAATTTACCATAACAATTACCAGTCTGATGTGTACTTTTGAGGTTAAAGCAGTATGGCGGCTGGCAAATTTGGTGGCTACCTCTCCCCCCTCTTGGATTCTCTCCCCTCGCCGTCATTCAGACCTTATGCTGCCCCCTCGCAAATGACAGTCACGTGGTGTTGCAGTAACCTTATTGTGATTGGCACATTCAAATTTCCTAGCATAGGCGTAACGGCGAGCACGTGCATCTTCTCCTTTCGTTTCATTGTATTGACGAATTATTTGCGGTTTATCAACTATATCTGCGCTGTGGTGATGAGTTGAAAGGAAAATTACATATTTATATTTTCATAAAAATGCAGAATGTCATATTTTCTGTAAAGTGAAAAAGATGTGACTTTTTTCTATCCAATGACTTGGACGAAATTCATTTGGAACGTCGCTTATATATCTTAGCGTATGACAAATGACATGCGTTATTATAATGTTGATTGTGCTAGCGATACATTAGTGAAAAAAAATATCAAGTTGTACTTTTTCTAGTGTGAAAATATGACTCTTCGTGGTACATTAACCGCTCTCATTTCCTGGTTCACTTCTCTTTGTTATCATTTTAGTGTTTATTTTAAGGTTACAAATGAGGCGGATTCCTGTCTGTACAAATCCAAATATATTTTCAAAAAAAAACAGAGTTTTTAATTTTATACATTAAATGAAATAATTCACGGTTAGCTAGTACCTCATGTGATACGTAATAAAACCTGTATAAATTCAAAACATTATATTCCGAATTAAAAAACAAACGCAAAATGCAGGAGGAAAACGTTTTAAAAAACAAAAATAGTACGCTATGAGTTTTTAAAAGTTTTGTTGCATTGCCCATGACGTGTTATTTCACTATGAATTATTTTATACGCATATATATATATATATATATATATATATATATATATATATATATATATATATATATATATATATATACATATAGGCTGTTCACTGTAAACTGAGCACTTAGCACAACTTGTAATTAATTAAAAATATGTTTTATTGGGCCAGTACATGTTAACAATTGAGAGTGTTGAAACTTTTACACTAGTTTTTAGTTATATTGACGTTTTCATATTAAAAATCGCAAAGATGGCTGCAAAACAGCTGAAGAAAAACTTTATGCAGTGCTCACTTTATCGTGAATGGCCTATGTATATATTTGCGTAGCAGCATAACACGCAAATTTTTACTTTTACGCACCAGCATGAGAAAACTACGTTCGCTAAATTTGTTTCGTAGGAGGAAAGTGAAATCAAATTTTTCGTCTACAAAATTAACACTTTTCCATTAAAATATAAAATGATAAAGGCAGTATCGTCCCAACGAGTCAAGCGTTGAACTAGAGAGCAAGATTCCCACCGATACATTTTTACTATGAGACATTCAGTAATGACCATATTGTTTAATTGGTGGAATGTCTGTAGCAAAGTTCAGTGTACGTATAATTCCGCGCATATCCAGTTAGTTACATTTGGAAATACGGCAGCCTGACTTGGCCTTGGACGGCCTATAAACTGTGATTTTATTAACACGGTGTCATAACAATGATATTTCTTACGAAATGTGTTTATTCTCGTTCATTGGCACAATATTCACACCAGGAACAATTTCGATAAAAAAAAATATTTAATAACACAATGCAACGCATTTATAGTGTAATAGATAACCCATTTAAGGCAGTTCAAGGCCAAAAAACTCAAAATTTTAAATGTTTAGATTTTATGCAACGAGAATGCGATAAAATTATTTTAATAACACTGTAAATTAATTTCTAAACATTTCTTGAACACAGTTAGGAACAATTTTAACACCAAATACCGTGCAATACAATCTTAATATATAAAATGAAGTGTCCTGACACACTCACTCACTCACTCGTCAACGCACAACCCAAACCACTGGACCTAGAACCATGGACTTTTGATGAAAGCTTCCCCTTAGCCCGTAGGCAACCAATAAGAATGAATTTTTCGAACTTCGATAATTAAGGGGATGAAAAGAGGTTAAATGTGTTTTGAAAGAATCTCTGATATCTCACTAACCGGGAAAGCTGTCATAAATTTTTTAACTTCAATATATTGCCCAAAGAAATACATATTTGCGAATTTGCGAAATTCGAATATTAAGTGGTTGAAAAGTTGTAAAATGTGTTTTTTATTCATCCGTGATTCCTCCAAACCATTTCAGATACCGAGGTTTTTTTTTCTTTTAAAATTTAGCTTAAGTAGGCTAAATATCTATAAAGTATTTTTAGAATTTTTCGAAATTTGTCCTTGAAAACTCTTAAAAAAATAAAACACGTTTTTAATTAATCCCACTTATTTTACATAAATATAAAAATATATATTTCAGAATTTTTGGCAATTCGTCCTTGAAAACGGTTAAAAAATAAAATGAGTTTTCAAATAATCATCTGTACTGCTTATACACGTTGAGATATCGAGATGGTTTTGTGATAAAAATGAAGCTTTTGTAAATATCTACAAATAAAATTCAGGAGTTTATGAAATTTGAAAATTAAGTAAGTGAAAAGCAGTCAAATGTTACAATCTCCTGAAAAAAGAGAATGATCACGGAGAAATAATTCAACAGTTGTTTCTTTTTTGCCAACCTACTCATAAATAAAACCTCTTTGGACTGTAGCCACTGCATACGAAAGAATTACCACGACCTACCTTTAAGCATTCACTCAGGTATTGTATAAAGTTTGTGGTGTGGGAGGGGTGGGGTTACGGGTTCGTATCCCGTGCAAGACTTTGCGATGGGAATTACTATGACATCATACGAGCATATTGCGCGCTCTTTACACTGAGCTAAGACAATTTATAGTTCACTGTTATTGAGTACGCTAGCTGTTAAATACCTTCATCACATATTTTATCCAGAGTTACTGTTTACATTACATAATTTCACGCGAGCAAAGCCGCAGCCGGCCAGCTAGTGTACATATATATATATATATATATATATATATATATATATATATATATATATATATATATATATATATATATATATAAGCACACAAAAAATTTCTTTAATACAAGTTTGCTCAATTGTTCCTCACAGTTTCAGCAACTTCATGACGAAATTTATTTCTCTGGAATAGGAAAATTTTTTCGCCTTCAATCTGTGTTTGGTGTCGGGATAGCATTTGTTTGGACTTTGTAGTAAATTATAAAGTGTAACTATGTGCGCAAGTTTTAATTAATTTTTGACATTTATTAATATTGCGCTAGTGTTTTTACATTTATTTTATGATGCCGATCACACAAGCTAATAATGTACAATTTAGAAATTTTGCATTGCCAAGTAGAAAAAATTTAGATTGATAATTACCGTAATTAATATGTAAATAATTTGAAGTTCTTGTTTTGCAATTTTCTCAGATTAGTTATACACACATTATCAATGTTAAAGTTTGTCCTCTTTCACGCGGAAACCCAGAATACACAAAAAATAATAAAATCATAACAATTATATTTTTAAAAAAATGTTTTTTTTTTTTTTTTTTTTTTTTTAACTGTCATTAATGACCGTTTGCAATAACTTTTGCAGTATTTCGCAATTTTCAAAACGTTTTTGTTTCATAAATATTATCACAATAATTTGAAAACACTGCAAAAAGGAATGCGCATGTTCCAGATATTTTAACGATAAACCAAAGTAAAGTGTGTAATCGTTGATTATATCATTTAATTTTTGATAAATACATTTGTTTTTTACATGCGTGTATTTATTGTTGTCACTGTACAGTGGATTAGTGCTCTGTTAGCAACAACTCCGGTTTTTTTTAACTACGCGAATGTACTGAAAATATAGGAAAGTGTTTCCGACCACTTGATCACCGTTAGGGCGTTATATGAACAACGTTTGTATGTTCAAGGCGTAACAAGATGTTGCGCCAAGGGTGCCTCTGAGGACATTCAATACAGCATTACCTCTACGTGCAAGGTATTCATCTGACGTTCATAGCTTTAAGGATATTCAAGTGCGATATTTCATGATGTTATATTTATGTGAAATAAGTGTTAGTTTTGTAGACGATACTTGACAGTGCAGGCTCCTCTTACGAAACAATTTTAGCTCTCATAGTTTTCTCATAACTGTGTGTCTAAGTCAAAATTTGCATTTTCTGCTACCATGCAAATAGTGAAAACTAATTGAGTTAATGCGTGAAATAATGCACAATGAAATAACATACTATGTGCTACATAATAAAACATTTGAAAAAATTCCGCGAACTGTTTTTGTATTTAAAAAAAAAATTGCTGAATTTGCATCTTTTTTCTGTAATTTTGCGATTTTTTTTTAAATTGAAAACGTTACGTCGTAGGTTATTATTTTGTTTTATTGCATAGCTCATGGGATGTAAGTTGACAGTGAATTATTTAGTTTACGTAGGTCGGTTGATTTTCACGTTTTACATGGCAGCGTAACAAACAAATTTTGACTTTGGCACCCCGTTATGAGAAAACTATGAGAGCTAAAATTGTTTCGTAAGAGTAATAAGTACTCACGAGTATCGTCTACAAAACTAACAATATTTCACTAACATATACAATTATGATTTTATCGCACTTGAACACCCTTACGGCCGCACTTTTCCAATCAGACATTAACATGAAGTTTAAATTGCATAGCTAGTCTTTGTGTTTTTCGAATCCGGTTCACATTTTCCTAGATACGGCAGACTGAAAGAATTGTTTTTATCAAGTCCTAGCTCGAGTGATGCGAAAATCTTCGACCTTTTTGCTTGTAAATAACACTCAAAGAACGTTACATACACGTATACCAGCTTCAGGTCTTCAATGTATCTGTAAAGTTAATTTTTACGCTGCCGAAATTTTTAGTCCTTTTAGGTATCATAATATTGGTGCAGAATACATTAAAAGTTATAGGCGTGAACAAAACACTCATTATCTTCACAATATTAGAATACAGCGTAATATGGCCACCACTGATGTCTCACAGAGGCTATTTGTCGAAGAGAAGACCATACTCTAGTGATTTGCCCCTAGACGCCAGGGAAAGGCGTGATGTGCATGTTGTGACGTCCTTACCGCTTCTGCCCTTGTAGTCCTCGAAATCGTTAAAAAAAAAAAAAAAAAAAAAAAAGGTGCACATAGACAGCCACGCAAGTAATGTTTCTAATAAGCAGGCAGGATTTTTCTACTTGTAGCGATGTAGTTTGAAGTGAGTATTTTTGTAGGTACACGCAAGTAATGCGTGTCAAGTAAATTAGTCAAATCGCTACAACACACTTCTAGCGAAAAAAAGAAAACTTTTCAAGGTCGCTGCCTACTGCACTTCAAATATGTCGCAGTGTGTTCGGAAACTGTTTTTTATTCTATTCCATGTGTGCTCATTGTTTCAACGTACGCAAATAAAGAACACTTTAGACATACATCACTAACCCCATTGCTAAAACACCATTTTAATTAAAAACACTGTTTCTAAGCCCTCTAACGTACCTAAAACGGCCTTTCCAGACTGGCGTACTTCGAAATGTACTAACTGGATGTATGTGAAACTCAGGCATGCACTGAACTTTGTTACAGATTCCCCACCAATTAATTTATATGGTCACCGGTTACTGTCCCATGCTAAAAATGGATGGGCGGAAAACTTGCAAGCAAGTTCAGCGCTTTGGTCGTAGAGGCCATGAAGCATTTGATGCGCGCTTCAAGGTCGCCCGTATATCTCCGTCACTTCTGAGCCTCTAATGTGTTGGTAGGCGGCGCTCTTAAGGCTCGGTTTTAGTCACCATAAAGAATTTTTTTATTTTTCGCTTTTTTTGGAATTCTGAGAACAAAAATTTTAAATCGGCGTCTATACAGCAAATACTATCTACTTAGTGCTATAGTAGATGCATGGAAATTGAGCTAGTAATGTATAGTTAGATCGCATTCTGTCGGGCAAATAATGAATGTAAAAAAATTTGCCACACCGATTGCTGCGTGGTTATAGTTAAGACCTCTCTCTTTGGTTTTGCAGTGGATTCAAAAACATTTTTTTAATGCAAATTAAAACACATTTCAAACATTTATTCTTACTGTTTTCACACACGTGTATCCCCGTTTATATCTGAATTTTTCTGTTGCAATACACCAAGTCGATTTTTAGAATTTTTCCAGTGAATTATTACGTATCTTGTCCAAATAAGCCGAAATGTAGTAAAATAATAATTTTTTGCTTGCAAATGGTACATTATTTTAAAAAACGCTCTGACAAAATTGTGTATAGTATAACTGTAAACAGTCTCAAATTTTCAAAGCACTTGGTTAAAAAATATTCTAGTTATCTGTAATTGTTTGAAAAAAAAATAAAAGCTCATGGCCTTAACAGCTAAATCCATGGCATGTATTGTAATGAAATGTAAATAGAATTTAAGGTATAAAACCCGAGCCTTAAGGCAATGTTCGTATTGGTGCAAAGAACTCAGACTGTTCGCTGTCACACACTGCACAATTGAATGTAGATAATTTTTTCCCAATATCGCACAGTTAACAAGCTTAAACTTAGTTTTACACATTATATATATTATAATATAACAAACAGTTCGATAATATGGGTGCGAAAAAAACAGTGTGGTTTAATTCTACGAAAATAATAGTGACAAAACAGTACATTTTTTCTTCGATATCAAAACTCGTTTGTTTTTAAAATACTGTTATAAACGTTATTGTAAAACGTCAAGGTATTGCAACAACAAACAGTGGTCTGTAACTGTTATTATCTTGGGTAAAAAGCGAATCGTGTAAAAAGTGTTTTTCTACGTCGAACAAACTCTAGACGGGCGTCAGGACGGCGGATAGAGTATAGCATATACGGCAGGAAGGGAGGAGGTGGAGGGGATATATCAGGTCTACTAGGGTTGTTGAGGGGAAGGGTAGGAGAGGAAGCAGGTAGGGGTGTAGACGTGTCGTATCAGCATCGGGCTCTGTGAGGCCCGCCTACAGGGAAACACATCAGAAGGACGGATGTACGAGCTGCCGCCTCGCTACTGATGTGTTCACAGCCGCCCTCCATGCCGACCCCTTATCTCGTCAGATAACACATCCTCTCTGCTGTGACCTGGCTGGGGCTGAGATGCACAACAGCCCAGTGGCGCATGTAGCACCGGCCACACATACCGTCTTCTCTCACACGTAACATTAAGAGTGAGCGATAGTAACCAACTTGAATATTTGTATTTTGTGTCGTAACTTTTCGTCGGCTAAAATCATGGAACTTTGACATAACTACAGAATATAATACATATTGATAGAATATTAGACACCATAAAACTTTATTTTCCGTTACTGTTGTTACAAATCGAATTGCAGTTAAGAAAGTGAAAGACTTTTCAAACTGCAATTCGATCTGTAACATCAGTAATTACAAAAAGATTTTTCCAGAGTCAAAAATTCTATCATTCTTAATATATAAAATGAAGTGTCCTGACAGACAGACTCACTCACTCATCAACGCACAGCCCAAACCTCTGGACCTAGAACCATGAAATTTTGAGGCAAGCTTCCCCTTGCCCCGTAGGCACCCTCTAAAAATGGATTTTTCGAAATTTGATAATGAAGGGGGTGAAAAGGGGTGAAATGTGTTTTCAAATAATCCCTAATATCTCATTAACCGGGAAAGCTATCATAATTTTTTTAACTTCAAAATATTGCCCAAACAAATGCATATTTGCGAATTTTTCGATTTTGCGAAATTCTAAAACTAAGGGGATGAAAAGCAGTAAAATGTGGTTTTCCTTAATCCGTGATTCCTCCTAAACAATTTCAGATAGTGATGAGATTTTTCTTTAAATGATGCTTAAGTAACTATCTAAAAAGAGTTTTAGAATATTTCGAAATTCGTCCTTGAAAGCTCTTAAAAAAATATAACGTGTTTTAAATTAATTCCACTTATCTCCTAAAGCAGTGGAAATATGGAAATGGTTTTTGCTTTAAAATAAATCTTACGTTAATATAAAAAAAATTCAGGACTTTTCGAAATTCGCCCTTGAAAACTGTTATTGAGTGCGCTAGCTGTTAAATGCCTTCATCACATATTTGATCCAGAGATACTGTTTACATTACATAATTTCACGCGAGCAAAGCCGCTGCCGGGCAGCTATTTTCTAGAGAAATAAAGATTAATTAAAAACAAAGATGTTCTGCAATTAATGTACGCTCAGCGAAGTTGACTGGATAAAGCAGTTTGTATTTGTTTTAAAGATATACAGAGAAAATAGTAACACCATCAATTAATACGTAATTAAAAGTAAGTTACTCTTTTCTATAGCACACGCGGGCAAAACCGCAAAGAGACAGCTAGTACGTATTATATTCCGGAGTTAGGTTAAAGTGCCAGAAATTTTCTCATTAGAAAAAGTATGACACAAAATACAAAAAATCAAGATGGCGACGATCACTAACTCTTCAAGGGGTATCAATCCCTACCACATTGGGTTCGTCTGTTTCTTCCCGATAACTTATGTTTCAATGAATGCATCAACAGTTTTGGCACGGCAGGGCATATACATAAAGTTAATAGATCTTATAAAATTGCTTCAACCTTAATATATGCATTACTTTGTGAATTGGGAAATAGCTTACAAAAAAAATGTGATTTACTAACGTGGCCAGCTACAGTGATTACAAAAGTAACAGAGGACACGTCGTATGGATGTGAACGAATCGATATATTGTTCCTTGTCAACCACACTGTAAGAAAACATTTCCATGAAATTACGGAAAAGTACAGGCAAAAAAAAAACTATCCAGAAATCTTCGTAAAATAACGAACACTCAGTTTTGCTTGGTAATGGAATAATCCGTAAAATTATGCGTAATCCATTTTCTTCACAAAATATGTACTTTTTATGCTACAGGCACTCCATTTTCCAGAAATAAGAAATACTGTTGTGTGTTGTGCTCTATATAGAGACCTTGACAAATCAATTAATATCCAGATTTTTTTTTTTAATTTGCCGAGATTTGAACCCGCAATCCTGAGCTTACCGGGCAGACTACTAATGTACCACAGCGACAACCTACTAGTTATGCGAGTTCCACGCATCTGTAAGATACCAACTTTGTAAGAGTCAAATTTTTGTTTTTCACATCCTGATTTTACAGAATTTCATCAGTACCACTGTGGAAAAAATATTTTACTGCATAGAAATAAATAACTTTAAAGGTGCATATACGCTGGCGCGAAACGTAGAGAAGAGGTGCGGTTTTTTTTCAGTCGTGATAAGTTCCATGTAGTGACATGTGTGGCCGCCCACTTCAGGATATGTGAAGCGAGGAGAATAGAAGATGTGTGTGGCCTCCTCGGAACACTTCAGACACTTACTGGATGTTCGGCCCTTTGTCCATGCGCGATACGAGTCCTTGGCTGTATTGCACGTCGCTCCGCATCTCTTCTCTTCGTTTAGCACCATTAGCTCTAGGCGTCATAATGACAATTAATAACAGCCCGTTTAAAAAATGCAATTAAATAATATGCTTTACAATCGTAGATACATATTTCAATGAATTTATGGAGAGTTATGGTCAAACATCCGTAAACTGGAATTACGGACGAACTTCCGTAAACAAAAATGACGGATGCCACATCCGTAAAATTAATGTACTTTTCTGTAAATATTTCCTTCAATTTACGGAAACTTTTAACAGTGCTGAAAAATGTTAAACAATCTCGCTATTCCCTGATTTATAAGAAAAGCCATAAATGAAATATGAGAGAAATCAATCCCCTGTATGAGTGCGTGGTAGATAAATAAACGCTGAAAACATCAATTGATTTCTACGTTTTTTTCGAAGCCAATATGGATAAAATACTCAATGACAATCCTAGATAATGGTATTTGCCAACATTATGAGTAAATATTTATCCAGAATTACTAATTCGTTATGCGTGATCTCTGGCGCCGCAGTTAAATGCACGAGGTTCCGGCGTCAGAGTTTGTGCCTCAGAAGTTCGTAACACTGGAAATAATTTTGTTTAAGACGTTGACTGAAACTATTGTCTAGGATCATTATTATTAATTTTCTCAAATTGGCTTCAAGAAACCTACAGTTATAGATTCACGCTTTAAGCGTTGAATTATGTAGCAGACAAAAAATTTTATAAATTAATAATATAATTATTTGCTCGGTCTACACACGTAAACGAAGAATACTTTGACCTACTTTGTACTTGCAATACATAAATATTCACACCGCCTTTAAAACACAGAAAAATACACAACAGAGAATATAATAATCTTTAACTTAGTAATTCTTATAACAATCGAAATGTTATTTTTACAGTTCATATCTCTCACTATCCTCATCACTAGACTCATTGCAGCTGCGGCTATTACTACAGCCGCGAAGACTGATTTCCGGATCTTAACGCAAAGCAAGTACTTGTTTAGACAAAGATGAATGGTGTTTACATCGAGGAGTTTTTATTGAAGACAATTTAGGGTCAGAATAAATTAATAAAATGTGCAAAAGGTCTGTATTTGTTGCAAGCCTGCTTGATTTTCTGCATCTTCTTTCCATGTTTCTTCTAAAATCTTTGGTCCGACATTCTTGGGCTTCTTCGCTGAGCATGTCTTACGGTAACAACGCACATTCAATTGCGTTAGCTCCATGAATGAAGATTTTATCGACTAAAGGAGGCTTGGGGTACCACGGATTGTTATCCTCGTACAAACGTGCCGTATAGTGCATATGCCTTGAAGGCCTCAGCGCTTACAGCGAAATCGCAGGATAGAACGCGGAGGATAATCCTACATCTCCCTTTCAACTCTGCACTGATTCCTGTGAGGGCCGTAGTCTTGGTGTGATCCTCGAAGAAACGACGAGCTGTGTTCCTATCATTGATTGTTCCGTGTCCTTGCACAACTTGATCAATAAGTAATCCTCTTTCCTTTCTAAAATTAACTTTTATTTTATTTTTGCGAGCTTCCACTACATTCTTTAAATTTTTTTTTTTTTTAATTTTCCAAACCTTTGGTTTCAGGCTGTAACTCTCATGAAGAATCCATTCCGTAAACCTAATATATGTATGTATAGTTGACAGTTCATATTCTAGTGCATTAGTATCCACATCTAAGCATGTTATTTCACTTAAAACTCCTCACAAGTTACACCGCTGAGAACTACTTGTGTTAGTTACTGCCGAGCTAACCTTGCCGGCAATCATTGTCGTCACTAGACGATGTTCAACAGCAGCATGTTTTAAACCTTGGAAATTAAAATGAGATGAAACTAGGTTTTCAACTTGGGATATGACACACGCATGCTCCAATTGAATTGCTTCTTTACTTTATTTTTTTAATGCTTTTCAAAGGCCCCCAGAATCGTGTAGATGATGGTCGAGGGTTCTGCCAACAAATGACCTTTCGCTCATTGCTGTCATCAATACGCAATAAAGCTGAATTGGGCACACTTGTCATTATTAGATCACTGTCTTGAAAACTACCATCAACACTTTTTTCCTTGTACATTTTTTGACAACTTCCGTCAAATCTCCACTTGGATATTAGTGTATGCTTAGAAAGTGCCTCTTCACACAAGCTTGTATCATCGTCAGCAATAAGTAATAAAATACGTGAAGTTGTAATGTCCGTTAGGGATTACAGTTTCACCTCTGCTTTTTGGTCTGTAACTTTGGGTGGATATATTTTACTTTTTTAAGCCTGAGTCTGTTTATAGGAAGGGTACAAATTAATTCCCCTGTCCAAAGGCTGAGATCTTGTTAGATGATAAGAGGAACGTGAAAGATCCGCATCTATCATTAAAGCCAACTCTTCTTCAGGAGTATACGTGATTTGTCTAGCTCTGTAACTTCCCTACAAATGCGTAGAATTTTCTATTGCAGAAATTGTGTAAATTATTTTTACCTAATTTACGTGGTACATATATAATTACTATGATATTACATAAATGTTAATACACGTGAACTAGTGTAGAATTTAAAAGTTAATGCGTGGTAAATGTTTATATCATTATAACGTATACGTTTTGCTTTTTATAATGTTATACATTTTCGCTCCTTATGTAAAATAGGCCCTTATTACTGAAAATTCCCTTTTCACCCAACACTTAATTACGGCCAAATGAGATTTCCAACTACGTCGCTAAGGTACATTTTCTTCAATCGATATATCAGTGAATCCCTTTTTCACCCAAAAGTACTGTACAAAGTTATGCAAATTAAGGCACGTTCCGTGAAATATGCCACTGATACCAGCTAACTAACTGGAGCTTGCCTGGGCCGGCCAGTATGGCACTGCTGTATCTGGGGCCACGGGACCGTCCATACCCCTAGCATTAACGCTCACTTGGCGTCTGCTAGCTTCTACAGTAGCACGTTGTAGCAGCTAATTTTTTTATATGTTGTAAGCAATTCATTTAAACCTTGTTAGAAGACGGGATGTATTGGGCATTTTTTTGTAGGGCATAACAAAATAAAAGTTAACATTTCAGTATAAACTTCTGAAGATAATTATTAGAACAACAAAATGTCACAATTTTATCCAAACAATATTTTTAGTTTGTCAAGATAATAATGGAATTTGATATGGTGGCAATAGATTTACGTAACAGCGTGAAATGAAATTACGTGGTTCCTATAACTATAGCCTAAAAAAATGCATCATTCTAACACCACACGGGATGATCATCTTTCAGCTGCTGTAACTGCCACATAACGATGACATACTGTGCTTATTATTCTCATTCGGAATGGCCCAATCTATTTAGTTTTCAGTTTCGGTGTAAAATTCATTGATTTGTGAATTTCAATTTTTGGTTTTTGGCAGCAGATTTGAGTCATCTGCCCCACTGTGCGTCGACTCTCTTCGTACCGCCATAACTACGTATGCCTCAGCTGGCCGCTAAACTCGTGCTATCTGAACATCACACCTTCGTTTGTCTTCACAGACGTCTTACTCCGACTGCCATACTGACAAACACAACACGTCTGACTCAACCAGCACGAGTCCAACATCACCTGGCCTGAGAGAGCTTGATCTCAGCGGGGCTTTGGCCAGCCCGTGCTACTACTTATTTCTCATGGCACTAGTGGGCCTCTACCGCAATTACCATTGCGTTTGAATTTCTTCACGTGGAAATTCACGCTTTGTGCCCCAACGGCCTGAGTGTTAAGTAGTCGACCACCCCAACTTATGGCTTCCAGGGTCATGATTGCCCATGATCTCTCCTTCCACCATTAGGCAGATACCTCTGCTCAATTGAAAACTTTAGCATTTGACTTTAACATTTGACTTTACGATAGCTTTCAATACATGGCTTCTTATGGAGTTGTACACAATGGCGTTGCCGAAGCTAAAGTTTAGCAGCCTTCACTTTACGTTTCCGATAAACTGAAATCTAAAGTCAAAGTCAAGACGGCCGTTCGTAAATAACCAGCTGATTATGTATGCTAGAACGAAAATTGTTTATTTCTGAGTACAGTTTTGTTCTCCAGTATCGGGATTTCGTGAAAAAGTAACAGGTTTTTCTTAAATGTGCTTGAAAAACCTTGAAAGTAGCATTGAAGAAATATTCGTAAATGAACTTTTAGTTTCGCCGCAATAGATGGCATTACTTTGTTCTAAAAATATTATAATAATTGAAAAAAAATCATTGCATTTATTATATTAATATCTTCGTGATATCATTTTACGGTAAATATATAATTATTATATCAAAATAGTTCCGTTTCAATAACCTAATTTCTAATCGTTTTCCAACTGTCATTTGTTTATCTTTACATTTGTATTATCTATTGACGAAATATATAAAGTAACGGAAACGTAAAGTTAAAAGCTAAAGTATTTAATTGTGTATAGGCCTTAACAACTGCTCCGCGCTCACAGCTTGGCGGGGGCGGGCCGGCGGACATGTCGCCGACGCCTCAGTTGTCACCTGACAACAACTGGTCTGTGGCGAGCAGCGAACTACTGGGTGTAACACACCATACTACACACTGGTGTACACACGGAGTTACAATCCCTTACATAATAAACGTTCGCACGCTGCTTACTCTACTGGCACACATTTTTACAATGAGGTATAGCCATATTTACATGCTTCAGAGTTTATCGTTATTGAGAAGATTTACATATATATATATATAAATATATTTTTAATTTAACATATCTGCACTATACATTTATATTGGTATCAAATTTAGTCCGTCATGTATGGAAAGATTGGAAAATATAAAAGTCGAGTCATAGCTAGAAGTTATAACAGATATTGACAAAATTACGGCATGTATGCTTCTGGTTCTGTGTAACAGAAACATGAACGTAAACGAGGCCAGGGAGTGTGTGAGTATTAAAGTTGACATTTGCTTAGTAACCACGTACCTCATCGCCTCTAAGCAGGAGACTCTCAAGCAGTGTCAGTCTTTCCATCAGTAATTTGCTTTAAGGCTTGGTTTCAGTCGCCATATTAAATTCTATTATTTTTCGCTTTATTTATTATTATTTTTTTTTTTTAATTCTGAGAATACAAATTTTAAGTCTGCGACTACACCGCAAATTCTATTTACCTTGTGCCACAGTACAGATATTGCGATTTAGCTGTTAACTTAAAATTACGCCGCAACTATTGTGTGACAATTTTTTTATATCAATAAATTGCCCGACTGATTGAGACCTAAGTGTATATTATCAGCTCAGTTGCCATGCTTGTGCTGTAGCGGAAAGTGAATAGAATGTGCGGTATAGTAGCAGATTTCACATTTTTATACTCAGAATTCCAGGAAAGCGAAAAATAATAAAAAGTGATATGACGACTGAAGCCGAGCCTTAAGGCATCTACCTTGAACGTTTTAGGCGTTATAGGTTCAGAAGCGACGAAGCTATAAGGGCTAACCAAAAGTCACATCACAACAAACCAAACGCTGACCTAGCGTGTAAGATTCTCACAGATACATTTTCATTATGGGACTCTAAGCGGTGACAATACAGTTTTGCTGGTGGAAAGTCGGTAGCAAAATTCAGTGCACTTTTCTATTGTTTGTATATTCCCTGCGGTTTTCGATAGTCTGCAACGTAACGTTGACAATTAAATACGACCGCAAAATGAGTGTACACGCGTATAACGGTCTCTGCATGATATTCCTATGTAGACGTAACTCAACTACGTTGGGCGGTTTAAGGGAATAAAGTTTTGTCCTCGTTTGGTTGGACTTCAGTTTGAACCTAGTCTTAATCCTCAACTTAGGGCGGTAGTTGGGCTTAACGCGTCGTCGTCTGCGCCATAATTAGAGACGGGCCAATGGTACGAACAGGAAATGGGGAAGAAAAGGAACGTGGATTTTACTTAAAGACTACCTCGGCTTTCATCTGTAGTGATTTCGTGAAATCATGGAAAACTGAAATCAGAACACCATGACTCGGCAATCCAACACACGCTGATAATAATGTTTTCCAACAATTCGTTCAAATATAACGAAATATATTTTTTCAAATAAATATTTATTCTACCCAGTAAAATGTTTTGTTAGCCGAACAAAATACCAAGAGGAATACACCTGATTTTGCTGACCTAATAAAATATGTAGTATTTTTGGCAAAGAACCCACCCTTGACAGTAAAATATTTGGTTGACGCTAATCCGATAATTTGTTTGGAAGTATTCACGTGCACATTTTGTTGCGAAAACTAAACCTTTTTGTCCGTGCACGCCATAGTTTGTATTCACACCTCGAGAGATATTTGGCCACTTGTGTGACAATTACCATCCGTGTACGAACACCGCAGACAAAACAGTTTCTGCACAACATTATAAAAAATATATTAACTGTGGTGTACACATATGTGTAAATGTCATGCATTTTGCGAGCCACATATCTGTTTAAATGTGTTGACCACTAATCTTCAGCCTTAATCAGCGTCTTTAATGAGCAATCCTCAATACGAGAGGTCCCAGACTCAATTCTCGATGCTACCACTTGCCTCATTTTCGAATGGCTTTGCAGAAAATCTATGCACAGCCAAACACATATTTAGTTTTACTAACCAAGTATTGCACTTAGACTATAAAATAAAAACAACTAAGGAAAACTTATTTCGGCAACAAAACAATTTATTTCACAATTCAAAAACTAATTATTTGGTTACGTCCTAGCAAATCTTGTTTAACGCGGAGTTAACAGTAAATTTTAATTGTTTTAACAACACTGTATTTAAGAGTTGGTTTCTTTTGTAGACCTACAATGTGTCTATATTTACTGTAATATTATTAGCTTCCATAGTTTTTATAGCAGCATGACAAAGTCCAATTTTGTATAAAATTTATTTTATACTGGAAAGGAAACCAAACTAACTTGCTGAAATAAAGTAATTCACTTTGAATAACAGTGTCACGAGTTACGTCAAGGTATGAAAAACTTGCGTCGAATTTTTTGTACTTTTTTTGCAAATACTGAATTTTTAATAATAATTTGTCAATATTCTGAATTTTTCTAAAAACTAAAGATTATATTAAATGATGTTTTTATACATATATTGACGTAGTCCATTCCATAATTAATCAGTGAGAATAATTTCATTTCGATGAGCCAGTTTATTTTCCTTTCTAGTACAAAATAGTTTTATGCAAACTTGGACTTTGACATGACATTAATAGAGACCCTTGTTTTTCGCGAAAAGAATTTTCCCTCATTTTGTTTTCGTGCCTTACGTGCACTTTTGCAGTTCTGCTTCGTGGTCAGCGATTAGATATTTTATCTGTCACGAGTCTTGGGATTCTACCGGCAAATCACAGACGTGTGGTGTTGCAGGAAATAGTTTGTATTTGGATAAGTGAAATGAGATACGGCTCTTCACCTAGACACGCTGCCAATAACCATGAAGCAGAATTGAATGTGTACACGTAAGGCTCTGAAACAAACTGGGTCAAAATTCTTTTCGCAAAAAAAAAAAAAACAGGGTCCGTAGATATTACACAAAAACAATGGAAAATAAATAAAGTTCATTTAAGCAAAAAATGTATGAAGTATGCCTACAAAATAATTCCCGGCGGGGTTAGGCTCCGCATATTTCGTATGTGGTAATCGAGCCAGACGATAGCGCTTGTCGGCGGGTTTTCTCGGGGATCTCTCGTTTCCCCCACCCCTTCACTCCGGCGCTGCTCCATATATCGTGTCACCCCTCACCAGCGTTACAGACCTAGATGTTAAGGCTCGGTTAAAATGGACATATTGAATTTTACTATTTTTCGCCGTTTTGAAAATTTGAGAAAAATATTTTTTAAACTGTGATTATACTGCACTTTGCGCTACAGTACAGACGTGGCAGTAGAGCTGGTAAAGTATAGATAGTTCGCAATCACTCGGGCAAATTATCAATATAAAAATATTGCCACACGGATTGCGGTGTAATTATATATAAGTTAACAGCTAAATTGCAATGTCTGTAACGAAAGTAAATAAAATTTGAGGTATAATCGGAAGTTTGACATTTTTCTTCTTAGGATTACAAAAAAGCGAACCATAATAAAATTATAAATGGTGACTGAAACCGAGCCTTAATCGCTAACCAACATGCCTTCAGTCAATGTCAGTGCAGGTCCTCCTGAATGCTACTTCTCCAGATATCCTCTAGTCAGCAGTGACGAGTGGGTTAGCCCAGTCGCGTCTCATTGGACCCGCATTTCAGTGTCGGCGGGTTCAAGTCCCAATTTGGCTACGTTAAGAATTAGTGGACGCTAGATTTTTTTCTCTGTTTAAAGCACGGAAATGGGTATGACGATAAGTCGAATATAACACGACCGCCAAACACATCATCGCCTCTAGACGCGAAGGACTAAACTAGCGTGCAGTGTTTTCATAGAATGTGTTTTCCAATGGGACTTCAAGCGTTGACCCTGTTATTTTATTTGTGGGATAAATGTGGTAAAGTCCAATGCAGGTTTCTACGACTATGTTTTACTGTTACTGTTGATATTTTCTCAGCTGCTGTTTAGCACTTTTGAGGAGCTTGGAACTCCTGTTTCGGATAAGGGGGCTGCATTTTTAAAATGACAGGGACGCAGTTATAAATGTGTCATCTGTTCGTAGATAAACACACTGGAAACATTTTTAATACTGTACAATAAAAAATACTTTACGTAAATCGGTACAGCACGACTCACGCAACAGACCCACAACATTTTAACTTTAGCATTTCCGTGGCGTTCTGAAGACATTCCTGGCGACTGGTGTGATTGTTTGTAACTGTAGACATGGCTATATCCCTTCCTTCTATCTCTAGTTGTTGACATGACAATACAGTCACATTTGTCATATTGCATTCTTTGTTTATCTTCCTTAGTTTCACGAGTACTTAGACGTAGACTCAAACTAAATTTCCTTCGTGATGATAATCGGAGAAAGAACTTTTTTTTTAAAACAAACAGCAAATATGGAATAAAGCAGCCATTGTCGATCTACAGTTATGAGCTATCTTAACACGCGCTTAGTTTCTGATAGGATGATTTAACAAAAAATATGACCTTGCAACTCCTTTAAGTATAGTTTACTGTTCAGTGCTGCGTTTTATTTCCGTGAGGATTTTCTGATTCGTGGTCTACAACTACAACTCTGTTCTGCGAATAATTCAACCCACTATCGCACTATCCAGGTAGTACCGTATATAGACACTTCTTGACATAATTATGTGTGTGGTTCTTCAGTGTTCAAATACAGTACGGATCATGAGTTTATCGTACTGCCGTAACATCAACATTTCCGAAAAGTTCTGTATTTAATTTTTTTTACTTCTACGCCGATAACATAGCTTTATATGTATGCTCTTATGGTAATGTTAGCATTTTTGAAAGCCCTTGTGATATTCTTTCTTTCAGCCAATTTGTGTACATTCCTCACATAATAACATGTAAAGCCAGTGATTTTTGGTGAAAAGAATTCTGCAACAACTTGTTTCAATGCATTACGTGCACACCTGCAACACTGGTTCGTGGTCATTGGCAGAATGTAATAGGGCAGAGGCGTGGCACATTTGATTGCACCAACCAGAACAATGTTACCACGACACCACACACCCGTGATATGCAGGTAGGATCCCGAGATGCAGTAAGTTAAAAACTTCCAGTCACTCACCATGAAGCAGAGAAACATGTGTTCACATAAGGCACTGAAACAAATTGTTGCAGAATTCTTTTCACCAAAAATCACTGGCTCTATACTTAAAAGTACTCGATTTATTGAATCAAGGAACCAAGTAGAGTTCACTGGGTTACCATTATTATGGGTAATATGTTGGGGCCGGTAGTTTTAGCGAAAAGATTTTTGCCCCATTTTGTTTCAGTGCCTTACGTGCACACCAGCATCTCAACTTCATCGCTATTGACAGAGTTTTTTTATGCAGAGTCGTTATTCATTAGACTGTGCCAATCAGTAGACGGATAACTGCTACACAACACGTCAGTGATTTGCGGGTTTAACCTCCACACGCTGGGTGTTACGGCATCCAATCACTGGCCACACAACAGAACTGCAGGTGCGCACGTAAGGCACTGAAACTAAGTGCTGTAAAAATATATTCCCGAAAACTGCCGAACCATAGTAATATGTCGTGCCTTGATTCCATTCCAGTGATTTAATGCTTTGTATATCTAAAAGAGAAAATTGATTTATGTTAGTAAAATGCTTCTATTCACGTAAAAATATTTCGTTCAAACAGCAAAGTAAATAAACAATGTTTTCCTCTCATGAAAGAGGACTTGATGCTTTTAGCAAGATTGCACCTTCGCCTATCACAATTACATTAGCTTGTTCTTTTGTACAGCCCTGCGCTTGTCTTGTTGGTGCTCAAAAACATTCCTTATTGGAACGAAGGTTTTGTAGAGCTTTGTGAAAGAATGCCATTCCACTTGGTACGATTGTAAATGGCTCGTAACCAACTGAGGCGGGAAGAAAGAATGTAAAATCTTTGTGGATAAAATAAATAGCGCAACATAAGTAATGAATAGCTGTCTTATTGTTACTAGCCTATATTAAAAATCTGTAAGTTGCTTAGTTCCGGTATATAGATAGAGGTGGTAATTAATCACAGGTAATGTTGACCGTTTACTAGGCTTCAATTATTTGAATTCATATCTCATGCCTTTCATTCCTTACTGGCTAGTCCCTATTTGACTGGGCCAATCATAATTATAATGCGCTACAGCTGAACTTCTGTTATTTAAAGAGATAGGAAATTTTGCGGAAAGATTTATGCACCACTTTGTTTCAATGCCTTACGTGCGCACTTGCTTCTCTCCTTTGTGATCAGTGACTGGATGCCGTAACACCCAGCGTGTGGAGGTAAAACCCGCAAGTCACAGTTATCCGTGTACTGATTGGCACAGTCAAATGAATAACGACTCTGCACAAAAACACTCTGTCAATAACCTTGAAGTTGAACCACAGGTGTGCACGTAAGGCACTGAAACTAAGTGGGGCAAACCTAAAAAATTCCCGTCCTTAGTTATTTGTCTGTGAGCAACTAATCTGTGCCACATTACCATCATACAGTCATATAAGGTGAATGATGCTTCACTAATTTAAAGAATACTCTGGCAGAAAACATTCTCGCGATTTTCCACCAACTCCACGAACTACACAAAAGTTAAGTCAGCTATATATGTAGAATACGTGTACCAAGTGCAATTTATTCCAAAATCCCGCATGTGTTCGTGCAATGAATGATTGCACAAAGTTTGCAAATTCTCGAACCGTTCTAATAAAAAAATTATTTTATTTCTTTGAACTAATGTCAAGGAAGCTACCAGGCGTGACCTTAAAAAAATAAACTTGCTAAAAATGACTCAAATTTGCAATTTTATGGATTTGGTCATCAGTTTACTTTAGTAAGAAGAAACACACCAGTGTCTATCATCATATTCCAGCTTTGAACGATTCCCGCGTCGGCTTAGAACTCAAGCGAAATTTCAAAGGCTGTGCGCCTTGGACAGAGTTCCCTGCAACAGTTTATGTACAGTGATTCGTCCGTGGTTTCATAAACTGCCATTGCCACTAATCCTGGCTGATTTATTTACATATGTACAGGATTCACAATTCTTCTTGATTACTCGGTGTTTATGCATAAGTCAGTTTTTTTTTCAAAACATGGCTGAAATGTGTAATAATTTTAAAAATGTAAAATAATATTCAAGCGGTACTCTAATTATGGGGAGGCATAAGTAGTTTTCAACCACACTTCAGGATGCATGTTTTTCCCATAGTATTTATTTTTACTTATATTAACAAAATAAAATACTTTGCCAATTGTCTCCACACATGCTCTGCAGTTTTGTGGGAAAAAACGGCATGGATTTTACTCGTTAAACTTCTATGAAATTTTTGTCCCTAAAACAATAGGTGCAACTTTTTTTCTCAAAACTGTTCAATGTATATTGAATCAATTGTGTGTTGGTTTGAAATTAAATATTAATAATGGTTATTTTATACATGCGTGTGTGTGTTGAGATGTCTAAAACATTTCCTTATTAACATATCTTGAGTGACTGTCATTAAGGGTGTCCAGATTCATTTATATATATTTCGAGCCTCCATTTTTACAAGTGTGTTCATAATGGTAAAGAATTTCGTTGTTTAGAATTTCAGGTATAAAATCTGTATTATTTTACTTATTCCTGAAACATCAACATTTTATCTTGGATACGTAATTAAGTGAAATAGACGCAGAAAAGAAAACTAAGCAAGAGAAAACTAACTTTCATGCAGTGCCTAGAAAGTAAGTTCTGTATTACTCAAATTTTATAAATGACTATAAAGGATCTTGCAAAGTCAGTTAGTTTGTGTTTGCAGTAGCTTCCTTATCGTGTATGACCCGAGAAAATGTTTTAAGTGACTGACAACTAACGATAGTGAGTTCTCTGGCAACTAAAACTCTTACAACTCTATGTAAAATGTACTTAGGAATGTATTTGCTGTGTCCGCGTCAAATGAGAAGCTAATCCAAGGCTATGCGCAGAAGATGAAAATGCGGCGGGCGAGTCCATTCTCCCGCAAGCAGGTGGTAAAGGGGCGTGGGTAGTTCAGTCACGGTGCACTGCTGTCTCTTTGGAGTGTGTAACGTCTGGAGTGAAAACATCAGCCGGGAAGCGGTGTGGAGCGTGTGTAAATGCTAATTGCGAGAACAGTATAACACAACTTATTGTAATTTTCCTCCGATAAATACTAACACTTTGAATAATGCCAAGTGCAAGAAAAAACAATATTTTCACGGTCAATGCCTGCAAGTAGATTTTTATGATCTTTAGTTGATGACGAATGAATCGCAGGAAGGTAATGAAATACCACTTTCTGAGGTAGTTATATGAGTGAGTGCAACTACAGGAGCTTCGGGTGCATAGGTTGCAAGATGATACAGTAAAATCCCGTACTACTCCACACAGACATCGAGGTAACTTGAACTTTCCTCGCCCCCGCGCGGTGGTCACCTTGTCTCGTTGATATAGGCCCTAAGATTAAATACCATAACGGCCAATCGTATGTACCACAAGTCTCTTAAACTGTTCTCTGTTTGCGTTGCAATAATTAGCATAATATTTTCAGTTACGTTCGTCATAATTTTTTACATTGTGATTTATGAAAAATACATTCACACGTTAGTTAAAAGTAAAATGTTCTTTCTCGTGTGCTCTCCATCCATCTTAAAATAACAAATAAATATGAGTTAGGAAACACAGAACAGTTTTACTAGAAGGGCGCCACAAAGCTTCTATTTATTACACATTTCTCTGTAACACCACGTGATCTCCTCTTACAAACATAGGCCTACGTCCAGGCAACAGTACTGCAGCTGTGATTGTCATGATCGCGGCGACTATATTTTCAGCTCGGATGTTATTACCTACTATACTCTCACGAATTTTCTCGCCCCTGTTGGCTATCGCTGGACCCCCCCCCCCCCCCCCCC
>PNEQ01084771.1:0-30566 GCA_003012365.1 Medauroidea extradentata
ATTCCAACAACAATTCTGTCACGGATGAGCTCTTCTTTAAGGAGTCCATACTCACAGCCCTCGGCTAGGTTATGTAGCGAGGTGATAAAGTCCTCCGCACTCTCTCCTACTTGCTGCACCCGCGAGTTGAATTTAAAACGTTCGAAAATTACGTTCACCCGTGGTTTGAAGTGTTTCTCGAAAGCGTCACACAATTCCGTGTATGTCCAACCCGCATCTGGTTTTGTAAACGTAAGCATGATGTCATCCGATTTTTCTCCCATTAAATACATAAGGAGATCTATTTTTTCCGAGTCTGCGATCTTTTTCTTGCCACTCAAATTTAGAAATCGATCAAACCGGACCTTCCATCGAGTCCAAGCGTTCGGATTGGAGAAATCCAGCGGATTTGGTGGTTTTACTTGTATACCTAACTTTGATTCGCCGTCCATCTTGCAACTTTCGTAGGCCGAGTACCGTTCACTGTCAAAATACTGTCACTTTTTCAACTTAAATAAGTATGAAACTCCCATTTCACATGACGTTAGCGCGCGTCGCAATGCTTTCCTGTTTTGTACGATAAAACTTTTTACCGCTGCCACCATGTTTAGTCATACTACAAGTTTGTTACTATAGCGAACTGGTTATCTCCTCGACACGTCCGTACGCCTGGGTCATCGCCCTCCGACCGCCCTGTCACGCACGTAGTGCCCAAGGACACAACAAATGCTAGCTGATGCTTCGGATGAAAGTACTGAAAGTTCGACTTGACTGGAGGTACTGGCTGTTTTTATGGACGAAGAATCTGAGGGTGCAAATCCACCGGATGAAAGCATTGTTGGTCCAAATTGACTAGGGTTACTATTTGATTGTTGAAATAGAGGCTTCCTGTCAGGATTATTAGTCCTGGTTTTTCCTGTAACCATATCCATCAGTAGTTTGGTACTTTTATGTAGATGTTCTGGGAACTGTAAAAGTGTGTATTATTTTTTAAAAAAGTGTAGTGGCCCTATAACTCAAACATTGAGAATATCATATTGTTGAATTATTAGCCAAACTGTTATCTGTTCATTAAACTTGTGAAAACTTCTAAATAGAATGTAGAAAGTATACTCACCAAATATTACGCAGAGACAACTAGTGCAATCAAGCACAACGTGCACGTAGTAATTTTTTGCACAAATGTCACTGCATACTATTTGAGAATTTTACCCTTTAAAACATTAACTTAAATGTATTCCATTTAGAGTTTTTCAAGAGTATAAAGTTATAATAAAAAATAATAATAGTGTAATATACCTAATATTGAATTTTGTTATAACTGATAGTGTTATTTCATTGCATGGTGTGTCGTAAACAATTTTACACTCTTCAGTTATTTACTGACTTTTTTACTGTATTGCATTACATTAGTGTGCCATTTTTTTCAAATCTTCCAGAACAATCATATTTAAATTGTGGAAAAAAATTTTTACAATTATCAGGAATGAATTAATTACATAAGAAAACATTCAAAAGCTGGTAAGTCTAAATTGCATGATATTCAAAACTCTTTTAAGTCTATCAGGCACTTGATATATTATTTTTTTAATGTACGACACACACACACACACACACTAAACATTTGTTAATCATGTGTACTACAAATTATTTATTGTATTAATTATAAAAACATTGACTATTATTTTGTTATTCATTTAATGGAATAACAAACAAAAAGTGGCATATAGACAACAATGATTACACTCAAAAGCTCGTAAGACTACATTTAGGTCAGCTCTTACCAGATGCAAAACCTCTTAAGTCTTACCTCTAATTTACAGTAATTTTGTTGTATTTTATATGGTTCAACTGCAATGAAATTTACTCCCATACCTTTGTTTCAGTTTTCCTCTTTATATTTTAATAAGCACTTTTATGGGTCTTCATAGAAATAGACACATTCAAATAAAATTACTTTGTCTTTAAAGAACCCTCTTCTTTACATGGCTTCAAACGAACCAAAGAGAAAGGACATACAAGGTTTTAAAAATTGATGATAGAATGTGTTGCCGTCCACATAGAGTATTTATAGTGACATTTTCAGATGTCGCCACCTGTTTAGAACATGATAATGCAAAAATCCTTCTTTTGTCCAAACGAAGACTTACGAGGTTTTGATCGCCGGCCAACGATATATATATATATAATGTTTTTTTTTTTTCTCCACAGTTCATTTAACTCTTATTGCACATGCATGGTAACCACAAAAAAAAATTATATAATGTTTCTACTAGAAATCTTTATGTAAGTTGTAAATTAATTCTCAGTACATGTATCAACACTGCACTGAAAGTAAATTAAAATGTGATGGTAAAATACAATAAATTTATTAATTTGTAAATACCGTAACTTCTGTCAAGAAACTTGCATACACTGCTGTTAAACTGAGTTGCAGCGGATTATGAATGCACATTTATTTTCAAAACCATTATAAGTATTCACAATATACGCTATCCACGAAAAGAAAATATACAGCAAAGAAAACATTTTAGGAAGTTCAAGCATCAAAGATTTTTAATTTTATATTTCAGTGAAATAATGATAGCTTTGTAGACATTACTAGGAACTATATTATCCTCTTATGAAAATTTTTGAATCTTGCATAGCATTCCCATAACAACATACCAAAGTCAACATTTGTGAATTAATTTATGGGGATATTCATCACACAGAATCTAACAGACTTGGTAAAATTAAATAATTTACTTTCAAAATAAAATGTTACTGGCTATTTGCTAAAAAAGTCATATAATACAAAATAACGTTATTTTATATTTTAAAAAAATAACAATGTAGAATTAGCACTAGATTTTCATAAATTTTTCAAAACTATAAAAATAAGTTGTTTTGTGTATTTACAACATTTAGTGAATAGTCCGCAACATAATTTAAGTGTAAATTATTTCATTTTGCTATCTCAGTTAATGTAAGCTTACATTTTTAATTAAAGGGTAACATTATCACTAGTTACATTTATTAAATAAACATTATTTTGTAGGAATACAAAGTATTGTATGTACTTTTCAGACATTAACAGCCTCAAGTATTTTCAGAAAATCATACATATTGTAAATATTATTTCCAAATTCTCCAACATTAAAAATGGCCTTTTAGTACAGCCATATGACAAAATGAACTGCTCTGATAGGGAATATACTTATCAAGGATACTTCGGTTGTGCACCAATTTAATGATTTGTGGATAAGAACGATGTGACGCTAGGCACGCTCGTCAATGTAGCCCTTATTGCTTCTTGGCTTCTGAGCCTTCAAGGCCACAAAACAGCTTCAGAAAGACACTGCCTTCATTATTAACTAATTACTGTCAAGGTTGGTCTTATAAATCTATTTTTCACTGATGAGCATGCCATATCTGTAATTTGTGAATCTCTTAGGTTTTCAAGTGAAGAACTTTTCAGCTGGAAATCTAAAACTGAAAAAGATGACGTTTGTGAGCCTGTTGTGTGGCAATCAAAATATGTCTCCAAAATGACAGGATCATCAAAAGTGACAGATATTTCAAAACAGTAAAAAAATAAGAGTCACGCAAAATCTCTAATTGTTATAAAATAAATGGTCACTGGCCAGCAAAAATCTAAGTAAAATTTTATATGCCACATAATATAACAGTTTCATTCTACAGGACACATGTAGATCACAAGTCAGACTTGGGTCATTTAAGGCTCTCTGAAGCTGAAAGCAAAACATTGAAAGCAAAATTGTGATGAAAGTAACAAAGTAACATTAGATAAAATCCTAGATGATTCAGATTTTCTACTGATAATGAAGAAATAAAACACATAAACAGAAAAATTTTTCAACACTAAGAAACAGAACAACTTGAAATCAGAAGTTGTATGTCACAGAAACTACTGTACAACAGTAGGATCATGTATTCATTAAATGGGTTCGGTTGGTGGTGTACATTTCTACAAACCATAGCGTATTCCTTTACAGGCCTATCCTCAGTTACTTGGTAATGATTTTGTTCTTGTCATCATGAACAAAGCACAGCAAGAAATTCTAAAGAAATACAGATGCAACTGTGTTTGTTTTGAAAGTACAGGACACATAGTCTGAACTCGTACGGGTTCGAATTGGTAATACTTCTGGTGTATTTATGCTGTTAATGGCAGAAGCTTTTAAAGTACTTGTGAGTAAATAATGGAACCTCCAAAACTTCACCTTTTTTGTTCTTAGGATGTTGGTTGTGCCAGGAGGAAAAATCTTTTGAGGGTAAGAGGTTGTGAAAAGCAAGAAACAACATTTAAGTTCCTTAAAACACTGTTAGAGGAGAGGGATCCGGATAAGGAAGCATTTGGAGTAATGTTTGACCAAGCAATAATTTAACTAACGATAACCCTGAAGCAAGGGAGTTTGAAGTGTATTTTGAAAAAGAGTACAAAGAAACAGCTTCCAACTTGGCCTATTGCAATTGTCTCCATGGAGGTCTAAACCCCATCAATGTTCACCTAGAAAGGCTGCATGGTGTATTGAAACATATTTATATAGGAAGGAAGAAACCTAAGCGACTTGACATAACCATCCACACAATCATGAGATTTGCAGGAGATAAGTTATGCGACTGACTGATTGGAAAATAACAATCAAACTTTCAAATATAAGAAAGAGGCATACTCATTCCTGCTGTCAACAGAAGATGTAATTTATTTTAAAGATGTATGGACAGTCCCACCAAAAAGCAAATGTGAACTTATGAAAAACTAGCAAATCCTTTGCAAACTTGTAATTGCTATATAAAATGTGCAGACTGCAAGGCATGTGTCCATGCATACACATGCACTTACTTATATTCATCAGTAAAATTCAAAATGTGCAAGCACATTCATTTGATCAACAGATTCAAACTAGACAACAGTACAGACAAAAACACCGAAGAAAAGAACAATAAGACTGAAACTATTTTGGTAATCCAGGGTCTACCATATTTAGAGGAACAAGAGACTATCATCAAAGAATTGAGTAACTGCAGCAGTAGGAAGAATGAAAACACAGAAGAATGCAACAGTTTGAAACAATTCTTGATGTCGAAATATTTGGAAAACATATTCAACCTAACTTATTCCTCCAACTATCCATGCCAGAAAATTGAAAGCAACGTTCCTCATAATGTACACTTCTTCAATTCCGAAGACAATGAAGCTCGAAACGCAAAGAAAATTTTTTTCTTCAGTGGAAAAAATGAGAAGTCGCTGTCTAGGCTGGTCGAAGAAGAGCAACTGTTGCTGAGAAACACTATAAGTACAACAACATTTTAAGGTAGTAAATAGTGACGAATATCAGAATGTACAAGAATAAATATTTATTTAAGGTAAGAAAGGGTATTACGTTAAATTGTTGACATAGAAAACAATTTTTTAACACGCTGTATTTAAAAATACAATGTCAAATCTTAACTTAACTGCCATTCACTCAAAAGCACATTGAAATGTACAGTCTGATCAGTAAAGGCCTAAAGTTAACAGTTATATTAAAATCTTAGCTTTTGAAATTGTTGCACATACCTGAAACTTACTTTTTTTTCTGAAACTATTATTATTCAAAAATATTTGTGTTCAATTTTTAAATTTTCATAATTATTCGAAAATATTCACAACCAAGAAAGCAGTTTTTGAACATACCTCTTTGTTCTATGCATAGAAAAAATAAGGTGTTACTATGATACCTAAAGAGTGCATTAGATGCATGTGTAATCAACAAGAGCCACTCTGTTTTTAATTTATGTTAAAGTATTAACTTAACTGAGTTGATTAAAAACTGAATGTTAGTCATTTTTAAGTTATTTGTATATTATGTACATTTTGTGGCCTGTTTGTTTCCCAACTAGTCTTTTTCTCCTTAGTGGTAATCAGTAACTACAGATTTGCCATAGAATAAACAAGGACATCTCAAGCGAACTAATGTGTCTGCTCCTATGATGTCAGCTAACCTGGGCACTAATTGGCTAGCGTTGTCCGCCATATTGTAACAATATTTTGATGTAAATATTACATATACAGTAATGCATTTTCCTGTGCTATTAAATCAAGTTTTTGCATGTTTAAAATACAGTTGCAGCAATTATAGTTTTTTATTTTATATGAGTGGCAATACTTATAATCTGTAATACACTAATTTGTGAGTGATACGTAACCAAAACCTGAAATATTTATATTGTTGCAGCCTACCTAACAGACGCTGGTCATACAAATGTATTTTCACAACAGACATTATATTAAAACTAATACTGAAACAACTTACCTTACTGAAGCCAATGGAACTGACAAAAATCTTATCTTCTTAATTTCCTCAGAACACTTAGGTAAATGCTGTACAATAGGTAGTCTGGCAAGGCTTATTTTTATCTATCTTTCAAGGAAAAGAGATTAAAAACATTTGTAAATGCTTGTAACTTAAATATTACAATGTCTTCTAACTCAAACTAAAAAATCAGTACACAAAGTTGTCACAATCCTGCAATATTACACAAAAACATGCTTTCAAAAGCCGTAAAACTGCAAGTAGAACATGACGCCCGAATTAAACAAGCAGATGGCCGAGTTCGCAAAAAGCCTATGAAGTTAGTTTCCAATAACCTTGTTTATTCTCCTACTATTTTTGTCAACAATTTTGTTTTAGTGTGGATGGCTGTTGAAGCATTTGAAAATATTTTTATCAGAAGTTCAAAACATATATTCAGCATTCTTATTAAACTTGTGTGTTTGGATGCAGAACCAGTGTTAGTAAGTTTCACAATGAAACAGTACTGCTCCAGTTCTTTTTAAAACTGCTAAACAGATATCAATGTGTAATCAATTGCAACAATTTTTAAGTGTTTTTTTTATTTCATTTTATTCTAAATTTCTGAAACATTGGAGGTTGACAACTCTTAATTTATTTGTGCGCCATATACAGTAAAATCCCGTTATTACAACCCCCATTATTACAACCATCCCATTTTTACGACCATTTTCTGAGGAACTGTAAAAAATTTGGGTCGAAAAAGTTGAAAATTTAAGGAAAATCTGCTGAAAAATATACGTTCCACTTGTTACTTATCTGTGTTGCATTTACCTTGGTGAGTGCTGTACTGCATGAAATGCACAGCTAGAAATAAATAACACCCCCTCCTGTCTGCCCACACAGCCAATACCCATTCACTCACCTCACTCCCACCCCGCCCTACAAGCCAGATTGTGCTTGTGAGCACGTTCATCAAATGCTATGCCTTGTCTACGTTGCAGCTACAGTCAAACCACCCCTACCCCCATTACTGTCTGACAGTCACATGCAACTAGCATCCTGGCTGGCCGCAAAGTAGAGCGTCGTGTTTCTCTTTCCCTGCCCACTCTCTCCCAGCCATCGTCTTTGTTTCTGTGTCTGTCAAGGGCTCCATAGGTTTTGGAGGGGCGGGGGGTTGAAAGACAAATTTATTTTTTTCCCCCTCCTCACAGCACTGGAAAAAAGGACCACCAAGGCAATCAGTCCGTAAAAGAAACAAAAAAAAAACAATCTGGTGTTATCTCATGGTTTATTTCTGAAGCTTCACATCTGGTTGTGCGCATTAGAATTGAGCTCGGCTTGATCTTGACAACTTCTGCTGTATTACTGATCACTTGGCATGTGAAGCATGTGGCTGCTGTGCAATTCACTGCAGCATAAAAATGGCCTATGACACAAATACAACTAGTCCAATTGCTGTATGCAACATGTGTCGTAGATATAACTGTTCAAGGGTGGGCAACCATGAGAGAGAGCGTTGTTGGTGGTTGATGATATAGAGAGATGTTGGCTTGTATCTTTGTGTTGGGAAGTAAAAGAATTTTGACAATGAATCTTTGTTAATTCATTTAGATACATGGATCCAAACAGAAACTAAAACATGGCGCAGTTGAGTGGAGCGCATAATGCATCTACGTTCAAGTTATAATGTTGTTATCAGTGTTCAGTCATCAGGCATGAATAATATGTTTGTGTGCACGCGAAAATCCTTTGTGGAATTATGTAGGAAATATCTTAACTGCTGCTTCTGCTGATTTTGTAAATTATTTGGTAGCCACGGGACAGGATGAAAGTCAGGACAAAGTTAAAATTGCCCTTCTTAAAAATATGCTTGGCTCACAAGGTAGAGCATTGTTTGAGACATTTGATATCACAGCGGCGGACAGGCTTGTGTACACCAAAGTTAAAGAAGCCAACAAAAATTTTGTAGCACCTAAGACGAACCCTATTTATGACCGTTTCATTTTTCACCAGCGTGTACAACAAGAGGGTGAGCAGTTTCATCACTTCCTTACTGACTGTCGGCGTCTGGTGAGAACATGTGGCTACGATCATCCTGTCTCACAAGAGGAGAACATGCTAGTAGATCGCATCGTTCAGGGCATCAGGGATACAACTGTTAGGGAATCGTTGCTGAGAACGGAAAATGTTACGCTCGCAAAAGTGTCTGCACACTGCCGACTTGTAGAGCAGAGCCAGCAGCAGGCAAAAGACATCCAAGCAAGGACCATGGCCCAAGACTGCAGTAAAGTGAGTGTTGATGAGGTGGCTGCAAGTAAAAACTCATCCAGGTTTAAACGTAATAGTTTTGCTGACAACAAAATGGGTGAGTACAGCTGCTCTAGGTGTCACACCAAGCATAAAGCTAGGCAGTGCCTAGCTTATGGTAGAAAATGTGCTAAATGTGGCACAATGAACCACTTTGCTGTGACTTGTAGGGTGCGTAAAGTGAGAGAGGTTAAGGCTCAATCCTCTTCAATTGAGTCTCTGTACTGTGATACTGTCTTAGTAAGTTCAATTTCCCCCAGCGACTCTAGAAAAAAAGTGACCAAATGAGTGGCGAGAAAATGTACTCATTGAAGACAAAGCTGTAGACATGAAATTAGACCCGAGATCTGAAGTTAATATCTTGCCTCTAAACATTTTTAAACGAGCTGATAAACAATTTAAGATTAGACCCACATCCCTTAAAATTGATGTTTGAGGTGGCACTGTTATTTCACCCATAGGAATTGTTGACTTACTATGTTGTGTTAAGGGTCAAGGGTGTTATCTACCATTTGTAATACAGTAATTGATTCTAAGAATACACCTTTGTTGGGGTTGCAGGCATGTGTTGATTTGAATCTTGTGCAGAGGGTTCACTCAGCTGAGGAGTGCAAAAGTAAATTCATTAGAGAACATAGTGAAGTATTTGCTGTCCTTGGTAGTTTTCCCCAACTTTGCAAAATAAATATTAGAGATGGCAGTCTGACATGTAAGCCTCCAAGGAGGGTCCCAAGGGCTATCAAGCCAGCTTTGAAAAATGAGTTGGACCGGTTACAAAAGAAAGGTGTAATATGTAAAATTTCTAAAGTTTAGGCTCATGATTGGGTGAGTAACCTGGTAGTAATTGAAAAAGCTAATGGTAAAATACGTTTGTGTTTAGATCCAATGGATCTTAATGAGGTTATTGTTAGAGACTATGATGAAATCCCAACCTTGGAGGAAATGTCAGAAAAGCTGTCAGGTAAACAATTATATTCGGTCTTTGATCTCAAGGAAGGCTTTCACCTAGTTAAATTGGATAACGAGTCATGTCATAAGTGTTGTTTTTCCACGCCATTTGGGTGCTATAGGTATCTGTGCATGCCATATGGTATAGCCAGCACCCCTGAAACTATCCAAAAGTTTATAGAAGAGAATTTTGCTACTATACCTGGGGTTGTAGTTTTTTTTTACGATATACTTCGTACCAAAAGAACTGAAACTGAGCATGACAGGTGTGTCCAAGAAGTAATAGATCGTGCAAAGTATACAGGGACTAGGTTTAACCCAGACAAACTTCAATACAAAGTCCCTCAAGTGAAGTATGTAGGATATGTATTCTCTGTAGATGGTATGTCCTCAGATCCAGAAAGAGTCAGAGCCCTGGTCAGTCTGCCTTCCCTTACCTCTAGGAAAGAACCCCAAAGGACTCTAGAGATGTTTAACTTTGTACGCTCATACATGCCACACTTGTCTAGTATTTCTGCCCCACTTAATTAGCTCCTGAAATCCAGTATGGAGTGGAAATGGCTGCAGAGTCATGAAGACGCCTTCATTAAACTAAAGAATCTTGTCTCTAGTGCCCCAGTGCTGTCAACATTTGACCTCAAGGCAGCACTTGTTATCCAGTGTGATGCTTCGCAGAGCGGTCTGGGGGCCACCTTGTTTCAAGAGGGACCTAGAGGCCTTCAGCCGTTACATATTGCCTCCAGGTCTCTGACGGAGGCAGAGAGTAACTATTCACAAATAGAAAAAGAATTGTTAGCTGTATCCTTTGCTGCTTAAAAATTCCACTATTATGTGTATGGAAGGCGAGTATGTGTCCAATTTTACCACAAGCCATTACTGAATGTCATGGCAAAGTCGGTTCACCACACAGGTTCTGCACATCTTCAAAGGTTACGACTTAAGATCTTTAAGTATGACCTGAATGTTTCTTACCTACCTGGTAAACTTATGTATTTTACAGATCACCTTTCTCAAACATATCTTCCAGACAAGGTGCTTGATGATCCAGCAATGACAGAAGTAGTCCACTTTGTAAGTAAACACCTGCCAATGTCCAAGCAACGATTGTTGGAATTTTAGTTGGAAACCAGTTCATATCCTGTCCTAACTCAAGTCTCCAAATTTTGCTTGTCTGGATGGCCAGTTTTCAGTAAAGTGCCATCAGACTGCAAGCCTTCCAACAAGTTGATAGGAGATTTGCACGTTGAAGAGGAATTGATCTTCCTCGGTGACAAAACTGTTGTACCCAAGACTTTGCAACCCTATGTTCTGAAACTGCTTAATGAAGGTCATTTTGGGGAAACAAAAATAAAGTTCCAAGGTCGCCAGTTATTTTATTGGCCATCTATGTCTAAGGATACTGTCCAACTTATTCAGCAATGTCCTGTTCGTGAGAAATTTCGTCCTGCTAACTTCAAACAGCCCATGTGTTCACATCCACTACCTACCTTACCCTATCAAACTGTTGGTGCAGATATTTTTGAATATGCTGGAAAAAGTTTTCTTGTACTCGTTGACAAATATTCAAAATGGTTAGACATTTGTGAACTTTCCAGTAAAACGTCTGCAGCAGTTGTGGATGCCATGCACAGTGTTTTCGCGACACATGGGATACCACAGGTATTAATTTCTGACAACACGCCTTTTGGTTCACTTTATTGCCGTCAGTTCTATGCACAGAATGAAATAGAACTGAAGACCAGTAGTCCACACTATCCGTGCAGCAATGGTCTTGCTGAAATGGTTGTAAAAATTAGTAAAATGATTCTACGCAAAAGTCAAGGTTCTAACTTCAGAAATCTTCTCCGAGAGTATAGGAATACCCCTCTTCCAGGCCTAGATTGGTCTCCTGTTGAAGAGCAGCTGAGCAGGCGACCAATCTAGGCCTGGAAGAGGGGTACCAAATTGCCAGTTTCTCACAATTCCTTAACATCGAGAGCTATTCCACCAGATATTGTTGTCCAGGCTTTAATGACCAAAGAGCAGCATGTAAAAACTGCATATGACAAAAGTGCCTGGAGACAAGAGGTGCAATTCACACAAGGAGAACAAGTAGTAGTGAACATTAACAAAGGCACAGGGGGTACTGGGTGGGAGCCTGGTGTCATAGTCAACAAACACTCTTCTCCTCGTTTGTACTGGGTCCAAATGTCTATGGAGAGACAGTCCGTCGCAATATCATTCGCATTAGAAAATCGCAGGTTAAAGTAAAGCATGTCCCAATGATGCTTGAGGTACCAAGTGACTCTTTAGGACAAGGGCAAATGGGAGGCAGTTAATGCAGGCCTGTGAGAGTCCAGAGTCCAAAAAGGAATTTAGAGGGTTTGAGCTGCAGGCAGGGCCATGCACAAGGAGTGGAAGGGTGGTAAAACCAGTAACACGCTTTAATTTGTGAATGACGGGTGTAGTGATAACCTAAGTTTCTTGTAGATAATTGTGTATGTAAGTTTCTTGTGTACAATTGTGACTGTTTCTTGTGGACAATTGTGACTGTTTCTTGTGGACAATTGTGTCTGTTATGCCAATGCAGTGTATCTCATCCCTGTGAAAATAATCATGTTATTAATGTTGAGAATTAGTGCAGCCAATAATGATGATGATGTGGTCTGTTGTATAAGGTTATAAGAAAGTTGTTGATGTTTAGTATTAGTGCTGCCACTTGTAAGTTACTTGTGGACAAGTGTTGTGTCAGTATCTGTATGTAATGTCAGTGCAGTGTATGTCATCCCTCTGACATGGATCTAAACAGAAACTAAAACAACATGTGGGATGATAAGGTTATTGTTTACGCTCACCCAATAGGGTAGTGATACGAGCGACTGCGGCCAGCGTGCCATCACCCACTTTATCTGCAGTGCAGAGCATGTTTATCAGTATTACTTAAAATTTTGTACTGCTGACACAATTCAACAATTCTTGCACAATATCCAAAGAACATAGACTCGATGGCTGCACTTAAAGGCTTTAAATCACCGCAGTATACTTTCATGTAAATAATACAAGCTGTTCTGTTGTGGTCTGAGTATGCTTCATGCCAGACGAGCAGGATGGATCACGTGTGCACAACCAGCTGAGAGCAAGAGAGACAAGCCAAGGCCAGCCGGCCGCTCTCCTGTCTCCTATCCAACACAACTAGACTGAGCGTACAGCATGGTCGCATCGTCACACGTCTCATGGTACACTGGATTTTCAACTTCAATGTCAACGACTTACAAAATCTATATAATAAAATCTCAAATAAGTTAATTTTTCAATAGTAAATCATGATTTTTCCACAGTAAGTCAATGGAAGTGGGCATGTCGCACTGTGTTTATGCCTTATTTTTTGTGACAAGGAGAAATTGAAGATTACTTTTTAGAATATAACTTTTTTTACCGAGGCATCTGAGAAATGAAAATATTTGTATTTAATTTAAAAAGTGTATATTTTTACACCAGAGTATAAATATGAATATAAACTTAGTGTGAAAAATGGCAGATTTTGATTTAGACCTGGGAGGGTCTAAATCGGTCCAAACTGTCTCTGTTACAACCCTCCCGTTTTTACGACCCTTTTTCCGGAAACAGTGAGGGGTCGTAACAGCGGGATTCTACAGTATTTAGTTTGTGTTGCGTAAACATAATAGGTATAATAGATACGCAAGTGTAATCTGAAAGTGATATTATTTTTTTTTTTGTTAAATTATTTGTTAAACTTTGAATAGTGGTTACTATACATAAATTATAAAATTATGTATTCCAAGTAAAAGTAGTACAAATGGTATTTATGTTTGTAAGTAGACCAAGGTAATGAGATATCCATGTGTAAACAAAAACATAAGCAATAAATTGCCAATCATGATAAAGAAAAATAACTAAAAACTTAGTGTTCTACATTTGTACACACTACCTAGAAAATATAAAAAAAAAGAGGGGGCATGCCTTCATAAGACTTCACAGTACTCTGAAAAATACAAAGGGCCAGCCTTGTTTATTATGAGTTAAGTTCAATTTATTTTCAATATTATGCAGGCTAGTACTGCTTGAATGACGAAGTGATTAGGTAATGGTAAGTGTTTTGGTGCTCATACATATGGAATTGTTTGTGATCAGTAAGAGAAGTGTTAGTTTTACCTACAGATTTGTCTCTTGATCCTACCTTTTTTGACAAAGCCATGGTCAAATATCTGCAGCCATCCTATAGAACCAACACTTTACATCCATAATTTTGACATGTGCACGTAACATAAGCACATAATATGAGCATAAATACATTTTATGGAAAAAAAATTATTACAATTTATTTTTAAGAAAATATATAATTTAAATTAAAAATAAAAACATAAATTTGTGCTATATTAAATGCAATATAAATATGTCAGAATATTTCTCAAGTACTTATTTCTTCTTCTTTACTACAGGTTTTCGAGACGCAGCTTTCTTGGCGGCATCTGAAAAGGGCAGACACAAGAAAAAGTGAGCAATAAATGTGACACAAGTCAATGCATATTAAATTAAAAGTTTTAATATTTCCATAATTTTAACAGTATATTTCGAAACGGGATCCCAAGTAACTTTTTTGGAGGTTTCGAGCTAAGTTACAGACGTCTCTTATATTATAAAGTATTTGCACATTTTACCACAGAAATAACCCTGTGCCACGTACATCCATTGTGTGAGGATTCTAAAACTGTGCATTTCAGTATCTGTAAAGCTGGAGTTACAATCATCCATCTCACCAATCAGTCGACCGTCCATACGTCAGTCACGTGACCTTCAGCCAATCAGAAGCTTCCAATATTTCAATCCATCCGGCCATTGAAAGCTTGGCAAGCTCTTAACTTTTGACAGACGATGGTGGAAAGCACAGCCTTCTAAAGATGGAGGTGATCACTTCAACGGCTTCAATTTAATAAGAAGGCCGTAAGGATTGTTTAATCTGATATTTTTCTTGCGTAGTACTGCAAGGCATATGAAAACATTAAAACAATAATAACAATTATTTTCTATAGATTATAATTTTTAAAATTAAAATGTAAATAATTTTTTTAGTAAATATTATGCTCGCAAAATTTCTCTTTGATGAAAAACAGCAGTTGTACATATTAACAGCCCTAGACTAATAAATAAATCTCTAAAAATAAGTAAACTGTTGAGGGGAAGTTTTTACGTCTCACAGAAGTTTTGTGTTGTACATTAGTAGCATTGCATATGAAAGAAATAATGAAAGACAGTTGACGGAATGTTGTAAATAGCTAGTTCTGCAGACAGTCAATGCTGGAACAGGCAGATGACTGACGGATGATTGTAAATTCACCTTTAATGACTCTCGTATAGGCCGTTCGGGATAAAATGAGCACTAGAAATTAAACCTTTGAAATACATTATTAGCCGTTACTGCAATGAATTCAACATTAACAATAGTTACATTACTGCTGGTATGGTTGGCAGCGTTTCACCGAATATAGTTCCGTGAATTTTCCTACTTAAATACAATACTGAAATAAAATTAATTTAAATCAACATACATGTATTTAATATAATTAATAAACTTTTTTTTTATCAAACTATAAAGTTTTCAATAGACTGCACAATTAATATTACACGCGCAAACATACAGTGATGTGTTTTAAGAGGTTAGACATTTCCTGTTGTTAGCCGTTACGTGTGGAAAGATACAAATTGGCAGAAAATACACATTTAGCAGGATTTTTTGGAGTGCTCACTTTATCTCAAACTGCCTATACTTTCCTGCGATGAATATTCATCATACTGAAAATTCCAACAGTAAGCTAATTGTTGAAGTTGGTCACATTGTTCCTGCTCATTTTATTGTCCATTGTATTGACATTTAGTTCACTCAAATATGTACTGTATGGAAGACACATTTATCAGTCTGTTGCAATGTTCAAAAAATTTTGGTGTAAGCTTTTACAATAGATTGTAGTGATAATTTGTCGGCAAAGAAGATTAGAATGGAACTGGACATCCTAAACGCTATAGTAGAACGTAATATTCTTTATGTAGAAGTTAAAAGAATGCAGAAACAGCCAAGGCCTAGATACTGCATTCTTTACACAAAATACAGGCCAAAACAAAACAGTAAATAACAGAAAAAATCACAAACAACAAGTACAAAACAAATACAAAAACAAACAATGAGAAGGTTAAAGTTATGATTCCTTTCTGTGAAGGATTGTTGTCAAATACTGCATAATCAACACTGCTCCCATCGGAGGGGGATCCGACGAAGACTGCTTGGCAAGGCTCTCCTTGGAGGGGGAGGGGGTGGGATGTTGGAATACAGATAAAATTATAAGGTATAATGACAAAGAAAAACCCAAATGACCATACAGAGAATACATTTACATATAATAACATATTAAAACTAAATTATGGTATCATACTTTAGACAACACAGACTAGTTTAGGTTGAAGTAAATTGCAAATTTAAATAATATGGCACACAATACCATTGGCTGTGTCAGAGTTTATTCAAATTCCCTTTGGTCTAACTCCAAGTCTTGGTATTCTTAAGCAAGTTTTGTCTAATTATTGTGTAAATTTTGACTTAACAGTAACCTATGTAGGAAAATTGCATCTAATTGTTTCCTTAAACTTGTTAGTGGGGGGGGGGGGGAATGAAATTCCTGTGCATCGTAAACCAAATTTATTGGAGAGATAAGAATTAAATTTATCTTGGATATGTTTCCTCTTAACACTGTCTACTGCGGAAATAGAGTTCCAAATAATGGACCCATATTTTAGTTTAGATCTTATAACGCCTTGGAAAAGAATGATAGAAGAGTCTAGATTTGAATTATACACTAGTCAGTTATGTGTCATATTACATACGTTATGACTTAAATACAAAAAATATTAAAATGTGGTGTATATTTTTTTTCCTAAATTTAGGTTCATATATTTAATTTTTTTTACTGATACTAACTTGTTTACATTGTAATAACAATTATTTGATGCTATTCAGAAATATTATTTACTATGGATATTTCAGTACATTTCACTTCTCATCACAGTCAATCTTTCCTTTGCATGTGAGTTACGAGCACAGTTTACTTCACGCTGCAGTAACGTGTATTTTCTTTTAGCCCGATGTGCAGGCAGTTACGTTTGCAGTCTTTCAGTAGAAGTCTTTGTTTCAGTTTTCTTTCTCCTCTGCAGTGTCCGCGTCCCTGTGTCTGCAGTTTGTGAGTGTCTCCACACATCCTTCTATCACGTGATATAATAGCGCTCTGTAGGATCTGCCAACGTGACATCATCTCCTTTCATCCACTCGGCTCGTGTGATATTCACTGACTTTGTTCCTCTTTGTGTGCTGTTTGCTATGTTTTGAGCTGCCCTTGCCATCTAGCGGCAATGTTTTAGACTGTCTTCTGTTGCTACGCTTCCCCTTCTCCCCACCTTCTTCTCCATCATCTTTGCCGTGTTCCGGCCCTCTTTGTACTGCCGTTATAGCGTCATGATGTACCGCTGTGGTACACACTTGTGGGTGATGTTCTTCAGAACCTAAGCCGATTATGGTTTTATTTATCTTCATTTTACCCACATAGTTTATTTGTAGTCATTCTAGAATCATCGTAGAACTGTGGTTTGTTTATGTCATTTATATTTTGTGATGTGATGTCTTCAATCTCTCAAGTGAGGGTCCTAGTTGTTGGACGATGTCTACATTTTTCACATTACCGATGAGGTCAATATAAAAATCAATCACCCTGGGTTGCACACCACAGCCGCTGCAGCTTTCTCCTGGGTTTGGTCTGGTTTCTATCTCCTGGCCTTTGGTTGGAAAGCTTGTGTGGTGTTGCTTTTTGCCTTCGGCGTGAATCCATCTCCTGACTGCATTATTTTATCCCAGGATTGACCCGGCCTTTGTCAATCTTTAGCTAAGTCATTTGAATTGTTTACTTTCTTCTTTTCATGAAGAACTAAGGTTCAATAATTAATATTTTATGAAAAGAAGCTTGACAAACATTTCAGATGATTTACATCATGATCTTGATAATTTTGTTTTATGACATAATTTTTTTAATGTGGAATTGGAATACAAAATAATAAAATACAAATATATAAATACAAATAACATAATGTCTATTAATAATTTAAAGTTTGATTTAAAATTTGTATAGTAACAAACATACAGTATTTAATTATTATGCAGGGGTACCCCTTTTATAAATTTTATTGCTAGCAAATAACTTAAATAAATCAATTCATTTTCATATACATGCCTACTAATGATGTTATACTCTCTTGTTCATTTCTATTTGAAAAGAAAACCTTTAAAATAATAAAAACTGAATTTATGTACTTAATTAACAAACCACAAATCACATATTATTTATTACAAAAAAGACTAAGTGTTGAGGCGGTCCCCCCCCCCTTGTTATCAGCAGACAGCCGCCTCCATGGCGTGGCCCTCCCAGCCACTCGCTAACGGTACTTAAGCCCCCCTCAGGGGTATATAAGGCAGGTGCTCGCCTAGCCAGACCACCAGTCTAGGGCTCGGAATCCTCCCTGAGCAAGCCTTGGCACCCTCCCCTTACCACGAAAGCTTTGTTTCCTGAAATAGGGAACTGAAGCCCGCCCAACCGCACTTCCTCTGAGGGTTGTTTCCTGAGACAGGGAACCGAAACCAGACGCTCCTACCCTCGACCTTTTGTACCTGATGCACTCTGGAACAATCGCAGTACCCTAGTTGCATGGGAGTAAAAAAGAAACGCACCCTATCACAGCCGCCACGTGGCGCACTCTGGCCTTCCGGCAGAAAAAGAAGTTGGCCATATATAATCCTGTTCAAGAGGCACCAGTTCGTAACGATCACATGGTCAGTAGTCTGTGTACAGCTTGTTATCATACTTGTGTAATTCGAGAAGTGTGTACAGTGAACAAAAACTTGTGGTTTCAATATACATATGTGTTAAAGTAAAACCTCTTGTATTATTTCTATAACTCATGTCGGACGACTCCATCCTAGACATTAATATCTCACCAGAGGAAAGGATGTTCATCGATTCAAAAAAGCACATGCTGCAAACTTGCATCGGTAAGCCTGCACACCCGGCGCATCAGTTCCAGTGGGAGTAATTCCCACACAACAGTAAGCTGCCAGACGCGGGACTTCCATTCCAAAACTGTTTCACCAATACAAGGCCCAGGACACCGAAAACCACCCACCTAAGTGAGACAGGCGGAACTTTAGTCGGATCCTCAGGTATATTAAGAGACTATCAAAACCTCTAATCAGCCCAATCAAGTCGCCAACCAGACCCAAGTCTGCCCCTCATCTGCGAGTCCAGCAGTTAAGGAACGAGGCTCGGCATGAGCCTAAAAAGCAGACGCAGATCTCAGAGAGGAAACACCGCCTCCTTAAGGAACTATTTTAGGTGAGTGGAGACCACCAGTCTAACCCCTTTATATAAGAAATTTGGCTCGCTACTCTTGGAGAGTATCACTCTGAGCTTTGCTTCAGGATGCCACTCTCCTGGGTCACGTGGTACATCCTCACCTCAGGAAACACCCAGTCTCGTGCCAACTCGCCAGGCCAGCAACAGTACCTTCCAAAGGTCACCCCCTTAACAGAGTAGAGTGCGACAAATTCTTTTCCGGTGCCCAACGTGGGGTCGAAGAAGGAAGAGGTATCAAAAGACGAAGCCAATCTTGCCAGGACCACCCCTGAAGTACAGCCAGCACCTACCACAATTTCAGTCATCTTAGAAACTTTGTGGCACCCAGAAAACCTCCCAAGATGAGCAATGACGAAGAGACAAAACGCATCCCCACAGCGCCCTAGAAAGATGCAACAGACAAGGAACCTACCTAATTGCCTAATCCCATTGCGGGCAGGCATATCATCATCCATGTCTAGGGTGGGTGGACACCCCAAAGAACACTGAAGGTCTTAAGTACCTCTGCACAGAATTCCAACTACGACAGAAGAAGTGCGCACACACCCTCAGTGCCGAGGAATAGGTAATTATCAGGTGCAATGTGACATATTGCCCTCTTATTTACCATTACACCTGCGTGAATTGGCGACAACACATCTCTAAGTAGAGTGAATTAGTCATCAATCTAAACTTATACACCTTGAGACAAAGGTTGCTTGAATGAGAACACGAGAATTATAGAAAAAGGACTTTATACACATTTAAACATGTTACTTCAAATATTACAATTTCCATTACAATGCTATTTTCAGCACAACACTTGAATTTAAGTCCTCTCTCTTTAGTTTTGCAGTGGTTTAAATATTTTTTTTTTAATGCAAATTAATACATATATAAAAAAATTCATTCTTGCAGTTTTAACATTCATATGTCACAGTTCGTATCTGAATTTTTCTGTTGCAATACACCAAATGGATTTTTAGACTTTTGCCCCTGAAATATCACATATTTTGTTGTCAAAATAAGCCAAAACTAAGCATAGTAATTATTGATAGTAAACTGTACATTATTTTAAAACAGCCCTCTAGAAAAATTGTGTTTCGTACGACTGTACACAGTCTCAAATTTATTCAAAACATTTGGTTAAAAAATATTCTAGTTATTTGCAATTTTTTGAAATAAATGAAAGATCATGGCCTTAAAATTTATTTACAATACTTTTATTTAATACAAATGTCCCAAAGTTTCTCATGAGGTGATTCAATCATGCGAGCTCAATCCTAATGAACAGTACGCCTAAGTTTTAATTCACTCTTTATACATTTTACTTCCGATTCCCCAATCTTTCATTCTTCACTCATGCAATCCCAAAATACACTAATTTTAAGAACTTCATAACTGGAGGTACCATCTCAAGTTCGAACGACACACGCCCGAGTTTTTCCCCTTCACATTTCCTCTAACGGGTAGCAGAATTATCTGGCAATTTTCCCGCCACACAAATTTTTCTAGACCATCAACTAAGTAGGAAGATCTAAACAGATGTCACGCAACATACCTTAAAAAGTCGCCACCATCGCACACCCTGATTCGGCTCGTTTTCAGCTATTTTGAAAACGGCTCTGCAGTGATGTTCGAGAACTTTCAGTTCTTGGTAAAGGCTCCAAACTTGAGCCACTGCTGCCCCGAAGACATCAGTCTACAACCACACAGACATTGTGAAATATCTTCAACTTAACTAATGCAGACTTCCTCTGCAAATGGAGCACCAGCGCTTGTGGCGTGATTTGAAACTGAGAAGAGCTCACATTGGAATAGACGAGGCATGCTCTCGACACTCCTTCACCATGCCTACAGCCCCTCCCACATCCACTCTCCCACCCCCTGACCACTTCCCGCCGAGACAGCCCACCTCGCCTCCAATGCCGTTTAATTTGCTCAATGGCCACTCGAGCAAAAGCCGCGACAAGCAAGTGGAGAACGAAGGCGGCACACCCAAGGCAGGAGAGAGGAGAGACAGAGAGAGACTTCTACTAACACTTTCAACCCAGGATAACCCTAACCAAAAAATGGGCACCTGCCACACCATCTCTGAAACCCAATCCCGAAACACAAAACAACACGAACGAAGCCGAAGGTTTCCATTCAATATCAATGTGCAGTGTAGTTAAGTTCTCATTTAAATAAAATGTGCTTTGTCCTTCCCTAGAGAGCCTACCATATTCATGGCATTTTCTACTAAGTCTATGACTTTTCATATACTACTATATATTCAAGAAGGCAGTCGCAGATAATTGAAGGGTTCGGGTGTAAACAATTGTGACATTTTGCCCAAAATTGAGTTATTCATTGTAAAAAACATTTAAAATGATGGGTGCAAATGGTTTGAAAAAATATCAGAAGATGGCATATTATGATGTGTCATAAAAATGACGGAAAAGAGACATTAATCAACAATGCTGTCTCTCAAGTATTGGAGAAAAATACGGCAGAGGAGGCATATGAAAGTGAATGTGAGATGTGACAAGATTCTGATCAAGATCCTGAATATATTCCTGAATCTGCAAAGAAAGGAAATGTCTCTAACTGATATTATGAGGCGAGTCAATATTCATAACCTAAAAATTATGCCTTAGCATAACAATGGTCTCTACCTCACATAACATGTTTTACTTCTTACACAAGTGATTCTATACAATTTTTAGTGAAACACTATTGTTTGTGCCACACAATACTTTTAAAATTGTTATTTATTGTTTTGCTTACTAAGAATAGGAAAAAATTATTTTTAAATGTCTCAAATTTAGTTAAATAGATACCATTGTTTACATGCACTTCGGTTCAACATTGTTTGATGATTATATATTTATTATTGCATTAACACGTACTACTGAATTCCTATGTTATTCATGTTTATAGGATCGAGTACTCAAACATGAAAACAAATAATACAACTTATTTTTTTATTATTAATATTTTGAGTGCTTTCTTGAATGACCACAAGGCCTTTAAGAGGCATTCTTCATAACAAGAAATAGGGAAGGAAATGACCACAGCATTTTGATAAGGAACCATTTTACATTTTTGTGAGATTTATTAGAGTTATAATTTTTATTTTGTTATTAGAGATGGTACACCATACAACTTAAACACAAGACGGGGATTAGGGGAGGTATCGACCATGGCCTTTGTTAAGGAACCATACCAGTATTTGCCTGGAGTGACAATGGTACAATGCTTTAAACGTGAGACAATGTTAACTAGTACTATCGAAGCAGACTCACGATAGCCATACAATTTTTATGTTATTTTGTCAAGTACAGTCCATTCTAATAAGCCTCGGACACATAGAGCCTATGTACATACTTAATTACACTTTTATGACGTAAATAATGAATAGAGACAAGTGTTTTTGTTGATTATAACATTTTTGCTATTTTTCTTGTCTGTTGGTCATAAATTTAGCCAAATTTTTTTTATCCTTCTTGCAAATATTTTTAGTGGTGGCAAAGGTGTATAAAATATATTACTTAAGTCCACTAGTTAATTGAAATGCGTTCCTTTACACGCTTTTGTAAATTGATTGAATCATTCAAAGTCCACTTTTGTTGCATTTGATGGTTTAGTCCAAGTGAACAACACAAAAATTCATATGAACAGAAGTGCGGGAAGAAATTTATGAAACATGATGGACCAGCACAATATAATATTGTATTTAGTATGTATACAGTCTTAAATCAGACATGTTTCTTGACAAACATGTAAAATAAAATTTAGCAGTTAATTATTTACTTAGTCACATAAGACTGTGAGCTAAATTTACGTCACATTTAAAAATAAACTCACTGTACATATAAATAGTTTTCAGAATAGGAACAAGTGCTAGAGGATAAATATTAAAATTTTTAATTATCACCTAAATACCTTGAATTTATTCATTCGTGTTTCGCACCTATGTTTCCTGTTTGTAGGTACAACAGTTTTATCCTAGTTTTCACTATTTTTTGCTGCCGATAAAATGAATGCTGTATTTTCCCAATCATTCCTGGTTTTCATACGATGCATGATGAAAATCTTTGCAGTTTCCAGACACATCAATTCAATCCAATTCCGCATCACAACTTCATCGGAATCACAACAGTACTTGTACTTAATCCTTGCCTTCGCATAAATATGTTCAATCTTTATTTAATTAACTTAAAAAACATGAAAAAATACCAGGAACCACGTAAAAACAGGATAAATAAACGCAGTCAATAAACCTAAACATACGCCGCCATTTTCTGGTCTACTTCGATAAACTCAAATCTCGCTCACTCTGTCAAAAAATGATTCTGTCAATTCATTTGCAGTCGATTCTCAAATAAAAGATTTTTTTTTTTGTTATGGCACGCGTTAAAAATTGTGCACTTATTTCGTAATTTCGCACAGAATGATAGGCCTTCGCGATTTTAAACAAAATCTGAAAAATTTTAAGACTTTGCGCGTCAAGATAAACATTTGTCTCCCGAAATAACTAAAATTGCAGCTGTTAAAGTATCGTCAAATTTCTTGATGAATTGTAAAGAAATAATTGGTGGCAGAGAAATTCCCGAAGAAAAGAACAATATCAAGTACATTTCCCGCAATTTCCCGATCGCTGGACATCCTGTTTACTCAGTGTGGTGTGCTGTCCATTTTTTCATATATATATATTTACATTCACAACATTTGTAAATATTTTTCATTTTATTCATTATACTGAAAAGTTTAACTTAACACTCAAGACAGTGCCTGCCACAGTTTAAACATTGTTAATAGAATATTTTCATTTTTTAATATTTCTCTTTGCTAGAGATTGTGTGCAAATGCTATAAAAAGGCACGTAAAAATTTTTTTATACCTAACTGAAAATTATGTTTCTGAATTTATATTTTTTATGTGACACAACAAAACTGTTTGGTGTCTATTATAACTTATTTTGTTTTCCTTTCCGAGTATTGAAAACATACAAACTCTTCATTCAAACAGCCATGAAACATTTCAAGAAAGAAAAAGAAAGAGAGGGTTCAATAATCAGGAAAGAATACAGAGGTAACGCAACCATGGCGAAGAACACATCTCAAGAAGAGAAATGGGAAACATCAATAAAAGGAACCAAGCCCACCCTGCATGTGCAAACAAATGTGATATTACAAAGTATTAAAAGAAGATAGGGAAAAAAATATTTCACAATTTCTGGGCAACAGACACTTACAACATTCAAAATAGTTACTTATTGAGTTGCTTACAAAATAAACAAATCATATGAAGAAAACATGTTATCCATCTTGTAGCTGTTCAACATTGTATTCTGTGTTACTATCAACAGGTGAAAGAAAAATCGTCTGCAAGGTAGCTTTTTTGAACATTCATGGCCTTCAGAATAAAAGAAGACGAGTTGAAAATTAGACAGCTAAGATCGCAAAAGGTGTTGTTATTCCCCCAATGGACAACAGAGGGAAGCATGGCAAACATCCTAAAAAGTTTACTCCATGTGATATTAATACAGTGAAGCATTTTATTGAAATATATCAAAGTACATCAACCATTACTCAAGAAACGACAATCCAGGCAAATGGTATATGTCAATGGAATACACCATTGATTCATACTATGTTAAGTACAAACAAGAATGTTTGGAAAATGGAAAAAAAAATCCTGTTTTCTGTGACAAATTCCGCTACATTTTACAAAAGATTACAATATTTCCTTCAAAACTTCAAAGACGGATACATGTAGTGAATGTGATTCTCTGTACATTGCTATTCAAAAAGCACAACATAAAAATTATGACTAAACATACAAACGAACTGCATCATCGGAAAAACAAAGCTGGCCAAGACGCAATAATAACTACAGCTAAAGAGGCACAGGAGGATGGAGTTTATGCTATAACATTCAACCACCAACAAGCTTTGCCCACTCCAAAATTGTTAACTTGCTCTACTTTCTACAAGAATAAGTTATTTTGCTATAATTTGGGCACTGATTCATGCAAAGACGATTAAGAATATTTTCATGTCTGGAATAAAAGTACTGCTGGGAGAGGAGCAGATAAAATCAGCAGTTGCCTATTAAAGCATTCTAAGCAGAACAACATAACAGGTGACAAGCTAATTGCCATCATAGACAACTGTGCGGGGCAAAACAACAATTGCACAGTTGTTTGCGTATGGTTACATGATTGTAAGTGGGAGGTTCAAGAAAATTGAACATGTGTTTCCAAAAGTGCGGCATACAAAGTTTCCCTCGGACAGGGACTTCGCAATTGCGGAAAAAGATGTCGGATCACAGTGCCAATTTGTGTACTCTCCTGATAACTGGATATCAGTACTTAGGTTTTTGCCATTAAAAAAAAGCCATTTGTAGTGTACCACATGAAATAAGAAGACTTCTTCGACACCTCATGCCTGAGAGCAATGTTTAGCCAGAAGACAAATTTGGCCTCTGGTATAAAGCTTGAAATAAGAACAGCAGTTCGACTGATGTTGTCATATGAGGATGCAAGTATCTGTAATGTAGCAGTTACATACGATGGATTAATGACTCAAGTGTCTCTAAAAAAAGTGTGGCCTAGCACCTTCTTGGAAAATTTCAATGGGTCTCTACCTCAAAAATACGATTCCCTAAGACCTATAGTAGAAACAAAACTAAGGGATGTTTTGCCGTGCATTCAGTCAATACCTGCTGTGTATCATCCATTTTTCAACAGATGTAAACAAAAAAAAGTGTCTTAAAAGTGCTTTGAAACTTCTCAAAGAAAACATTTTGTGTTCAAAGATAAGTTTTTTAATTTTTTTACATATAAGAACAGTATTACATTTTCTAAACTGTCATCTGAAGTGCTAGTAGCATTGTTACTGTCTGTAAAGTGGTTTTACAGAATTAAAAAGGTGTAACTAATAATTACTCAGTTGTAAAAGAATGATAACAGCGTAAATATTATTATTTTTTTAACTTTTCATTATGCTAAGAAAAAAGGTTGCAAGTGAAGTATAAAATGTGTTGTTTTTTTGTGTCTCTAATACCAATATGTAAATTTTGCTTTAAATATTCTGAAGAAAATATTTTGTGTTAAATGTTACCATTTTTTCATGTTGTACATATGAGAACTGCATAACATGTAAGCTGTGTAATGTCCCAGTAGCATTGTTAAGAGTTTGATAAGTATATTTACAGTATTTGAAAGCTATTTGTAACAATTGAGTTGTAAGAGCATGTAATCAGCGCAAGTAAGTTTAAGTTTTGGTAATATTTTCTACTATAAAAAGGAAAATGGTTGCAACTGCATTTAATAGTTTTCACATTTTTGCATAACAATGTGTTTAGTTTCCTGTGAATATGCTTAAGAAGTAAATTTGTGGCTGGCTGATGTTAAGTTTTGTACATTTTTGAACCTGCAACAATTGTATTAAAACTATCTCAGCTTTGCAACAAATTATTGCAGACTGTGAAAGTTTGCAGTGAAAATAATGTAAATTCTTTTAGTTTTATTTTTCATCATCTCCACAAAAATTAAATACAGGAACAGATATGTTCAAAAATTTCTTTAATGTGTCTGTTGTATTGTGAAGGTGTTTTCAGAATAGCATTTTGCATTCAATATAAATTTTGGATTAATTTGTTTCTTAAGCTCTATATTATATAAACAACAAGTAACTTAGCGTTAAAGTATAATGGGCTACTTAAGATGATAATAATGATGATGCACAAAGGCCCTATAAATATGTAATAAATGATTAACAAATGATATAAGTTAATCAAAGTAAACAATAATATTTTGATATAATTTTTCATTTTACTTGTAAAATGGTAAGTGCAGTGTTTGTCATTTTGAGACATTTTAATTAAAACAAAAATAACTTTCAGCAATTGCGAAAAAATGTTTGTAGACTAAAATCTTAACTATTTCTTTATAAAAAAAAAAATAAAAAAAACATTAGCTTGACATCAAAAATAATTTAATACACACAAAATGTTTAAAATAAGTTGTTATGAATTTTTGAAATTAACATACATGTTATGTCTCAAAATTATAAAACTCACCATTGTTTACACCCGAACCTTTCATTTTCAAAACAGTCAGTACATTTTTAACCTATTTAATTCAGAAACAATTATTACTGGTTTAGAATGCATGTAATTTTTATATTAATTCTTCTGGAGTGTTCCATGTATGCTCATGTATGTATTAAGTAGTTAATATGGTTGCTGGACAGTTAACTTTTAAACTGGACCTGTGTCCTGCACGGCCATGATGTGGCCTCAATCAATTCCTCTGGGAATGCCGGCGGGGTGATCACATGCACTGTGCATTCCCAATGGACCTTCCACACAATTGTATCAACCGACAAGTTTCCTAGATCTTCATTTAACATAAAATATTTAGTTTAAATCCTTGCAGGCACTCTGTTCTTATTTTAACCTTTTTCCGGCCTAAACTACAATTTGCATCATCCTGTAACACCACATGGTCAGGCCATATTAAACTTAAATTGTCGAGAACTGGCCCACTCCAGTCTACCTGTAACACAACGGATAATATTTTGCATGTGTTCTTGGGTTTGTTTTTCTGCCCTACATATTCGAGGGGGCCGAAGAGTGTAATTTCTGCAAAAAGTAACTTTGTTTCGGGCACGGATCTGTTCCTGCCTTCAAGATGTTATCCTCGCAAATCACACCTCACATTGAGCTGACGCCAACTTTAGTCAGCACAGTGTAGAGCGGCTACTATGTCCTTTAGAACCTCATAAACTGTGTGTTTCCACCGAGTGCGCCCTGACACATCAGCAGGTGCAATAAAAACTGGCAGATGCTACCATTTGAAAACACGTACACTTGTACAGTGCAACATGATATAAAATTTCAATTCCTAACTTCTCTTTTTCACAAAAATACACAGCCACAAAACAACAGGTGCTACTGAAACATAAGAGTTGGAAGCAACAATAAAATACATACAGTACAAAGTACAAACTTGTATAAGCTCCCGTAAGGGTGTTTAAGTGCGTTAAAACTATAATTTTATATTATTATTTAATAGTATTAGTTTGGTAGATGATACTTTTGAGTACATTTTCCTCTTAGGAAATAATTTTTTTGTCCACAGTAATGGTTTTTTCCTAGAGAAATAGTTGGTTTTGTTTGGGGAAGTTCAGTACACGCGTGACTCGTTTTGGTTCTCTCTCAGGAGCGTAACCGACTTAATTTTGATTTTTCTCATTATTTTCTTTTGATCGTTTGGGATGTGTCACAGTATGTTTTGTTTCTGCTGAGTCAGCCGAATCTTTGCAGCGGAAGTTATGATGTGTGAAAGTTTTTCTTCTGGTTGAATAAATACATACCCCATTCAAAGCAAGAGTCAGCTTAAGTTCTTTCTGTTTATACTACTACGACATCTGCCATACAACAATTATGGAGGTTAATTAACCGACGGAAGATAGCCCCGACACATTTCTGGTGCTGTGACCAGGATAGGAGGTTAAGTCACGTCCCCATCACACTCAGTGAGTTAAAATTTGTTTGTAAAAGGAAACTGTGCTCAGTCTACAAAACCAATGTTATTTCACTAAAACATAAAATTACGATTTTATCACACTTGAACACCCTTAACCCCTGAATGTTGAAGTCATTCAGAAAATTCTTAAATTCTTAAAAAAATAAACATAACCATAATCTCTATACCTTATTACTTAAATAGTAACAAAATGACTTATGGTATGCTGTACTAAATGTGGGTTAGAACCATTATAGCTTAACTAACATGCTACATGAAGACAATGCCTTGGCAAGCACAGCTACCAAAGATCCTTGCTCACTGCTGGTTCTGTTTTATAATTGCACATGCATTCTTTACACTGAAATAAAGTAGTAAATATATAGATCACCACTGCAATAAACCAAACTTGAGTGCTGCTGGGCAAATAGTAGTAGCTGCAGCAGCTGAGTTGTACTTACCTTCCAGCTGTGCAGGGTCTAGAGTGACGACAGACGGGGAGGCGAGAACAGAAGTCCGGGAGCGAGCCCCAGACGAGGCACTGCTGCGGCCTGACTGGGGGCTAGGCGTTGTACGTGATTCTGAAGGTGCAGGACGAGGAGCGGGCAGGGTCAGCCCCTTTTCTGCCAGATAGCGCTTGATGACGGGCCCTGTTTCCAGGTGAAGGCTGGCCACCAGAGCTAAATGCTGCAGTGCCGTTTGGTTCTGCTCCTGCAGCTCTCGTGTCTCAATGTCCTTCTACAAAAACACACAAATACCATGGCCGGTGAAGCTCGTACAAATCTGATCAACTTGAAAGACACCGGAAGAGACTGATGCCAAGCATGTCCTAGCTGCCCATAATTTCTGGTCAGTTTGAAGAACGTATGATACAATACACATGGTAAAGCAGGGGAGAAAAGAATAAGATCAATCTGACAAATCTTTCTTAACCTGCCAGTAAAATGAGTTTACAAGAGTTGGAAATAACATTGTCCATTAAACTTCCAGTTCACATTGAAACAAAGATAGATCCAGGATGTGTGCACTCTTTTTTCTATCTTACTCTCTCATTCTTCATCCCCCCCCCCCCCATCCCTTTTTCCAACTTTACCTTTCTTCATCTGTTTCACTTTCACCCAGAATTCTGCTTAGTGGAGTCAATAGATAAATGTTGAGTCAGGTAATGTCTAGCTGATACCTAAAGTGCTCGTGACCTTGTACTTTACAGCTGTGCTGTAATAGAGTTTTATCATAAGTTTTATCATACATTTCTTATGGTACAGCTAAAAATTACAAGTCCTCAGGCACTTCAAATAATTTGTTCTCCCCTGTAATACATACTTATAAAGTATAGTAGGATTCTGTAACAGCGAGAACTCCGTTGTAGTGAGATCTTTTCAAGGAATCAACAAAAAATTGCAAAACTTTCACACGAAAAATTGTGATTTTGTTAGAAGAAACAAGTTTGGCAACACCGTGTGAAATAGGCTTGTGGCGAGTTTAGTGACCGTGTGAAGCGCACTTTTGTTATCTGCAGTAGCTAGACCATCCCTAGCTAGCCCGCCTCACCTTCTTTCCTTGTACCGTTAATTCTTTGGCTGCTAGGATGCTCCCAACACATTCTTCGGACTTGAAAACTCAACCCTCTACCCAACACAAGTATGTGCGTTATTTCTGAAAATAATATAGCGCCCTTTTACAAGCGACAAGATTACATTTTTTTGTAGTCATTCTATGTCTTTTGCTTTTAATTTCATCTTGTATTTTCTTTTGCATTACGATTTTTACTTGTAAAATTTTATTTATGACTCTTTACAAATATATTTTTATTTATGAGTTTCTGTTACGACTCTGGAATGCTACTTCGGATTATGACGACTATAACAAGAAACAATGCATTTTCAATACTGATTTTTGAAGTGATATTTAGAGCCCCGGATTTTTCGCAAATGCGAAATAACCGCGATAAAACGCGAAAAGTTTCAATAGACACGACAAAACACGAAATATGAACTAGTGTACTTTTTCCTTAAGAAAAAATTTTACGTCATGCTTTAATATTTCACGGCAAAAGAATAGCCGACCGAAAGAGTAAACACAGCGAACGAGCTGCTGTACGATGTG
>PNEQ01084772.1:0-30513 GCA_003012365.1 Medauroidea extradentata
GTAGGAACTAAACTGCAATGTGTACAAATATGTTCTTGTAGTGAAATAACATGACCTAAATCGACGGTCCTAGGTCCGTACCCTAGACTTGGAATGATATCAACTTAAGAAGAAATTTGGGTTTTTCTCTTGTCTGTTTCAGATCGGTGTATACAATAGCCATTTGTATGAATGTTGTGTAAAAGCGTTAAAACAAACGTAAAATATTTTTTTTTTCTTTTTTCTACTTCAATTTACTGTTTTTTTTTTTTTGTGGGGATATGCGTACTTGAGCCTCTGTCCCCACATAACTTTGTGTGAAAGGTTTGATCATGTAGGGTGTGTGGTTTATTGTCATTGTTTTGTACTGTAGATAGAGTAGACTTTGTTGCTTTTGTGATTGTACAAGATTGTAATTTTTTGTTAGTACACTAAATAAAAAAAAAAGTGAGGTGGCGCAATGGTTAGCACGTTGGACTCACATTCGGGAGGACCCGGGTTCGAATCCCGGTCCGGCAATCCTGATTTAGGTTTTCCGAAATCACTTCAGGCAAATGCTGGGATGGATTTCTTAACATAGGCCATGGCCGCTTCCTTCCCCAGTTCCTGCCATTGTACCCAGTTGTATTTCCCGTCTCTAATGACCTCGATGTCGACGAGACGTAAAGCCCACTTACCTACCTTTAATTTAGCAATGATTTCGAAAATAATATTTTTTAAGCAACCTAATTTATATATCAAAAATATAGTGGGGCAGTTTTAACAGTAATGTCATTATTTGTACATGAATTTTTCGGTTTCAATACACCCAACAGATTTTTAGATTTTTGCACCTGAAGTACCATACATTTTAATGTGAAAACAAGCCAAAATAAAGCAAAATAATTATTCTTTCTGGTAAACAGTACATTATTTCTAAAAAATGTTCTAGCAGAATTGTTTACTGTATGACTGTATACAGCCTCAAAATTTTTCAAAGTTATTGGTTAGAAAATGTTACCAGAGTAATTTCTCCCCACGTGAAGTAAATGAAAGAGCGTGGCCTTAAGGAAGGACATCTGCCAACATTTTTTCCCTTCATTTTTGCATTCACTTTTGTTTTCAATTTAATTTTGTACATTTGGCCATATCAAGGCATAGAATTCATATTTCTGGAAAGACTAAATGTAACATTACTGGTATTATTTCATTAGTTCGGCTAAGGTTACTTCTACTATAGGTTGGGAAGCTGAACCAATTTCTTATGAACGAGTTTGGCAAGGGACAAAAACGCTCAGTAGTTGCGCTGCGATCGCTAAAAGGTACTAACTTCGAACGCCGAGACCGGCAGCCGAGGATTGATTTATACGTAAATAGGACTTAAAACTATGATAAATTGAGTTACAAGCACCATACTGTTGTGGATTTCTTCAGCGATGAAATGAAACATATTTTCAAGTTTGAAAATACCTTCTAGTTCGGCAAGGAAACTCATAAATGGAAATATGAGCACCCGATGTAAACAAGAAAATGACTGAGCTCGCCAAGAAGAAAATCACATTCGTGAATCCTCGGTTTCTCTTCGGCAGTTCGTAGCCCCCCCCCCCCTAGCGATCACAGCGCACCTACAGAGTGTTTTTGTCTCTTTCCAAAGTAATAACATTGTGTTAACTAACCTGTAGTAGAATTAACCTTAGTTTGGCTATTTAAATGGAAGAACATATATTTTTCTTCAAATTTGACAATTCTCATTTTAAGTTTGAACTAGATAAACAATTGCCCCAGTATTGTATTTAAACTATTAAGTCATTATTTAGGTCCTGATAAGGCCAAATCTGTAAGACACATTTAGTGTCACAACCGTTTGGCGGAAGGGGGGGGGGGAATTGTTCTCCATGGCGCCCGTTCTCTTAGTTACACCATGCCCCAGTCAATTAATACCTACCACAATAAATGAGCAAAATAAGCAACAAGAGATCATAGTTTCCCCCCGTCCGTGCTTGAACACCTTTAAGTTATTATATGTTAAATTCAGATTTATGGCATACATTGTTAATATTATATTAATATAACAGATTGCATTTGTGTTGGTTTCAAAGATTTGTTGTATGCAAGTTAGTTTTTTTACATTTTTATCAATTTAGAATTGGGAACTTGCTAATTATGTGTAGGCCTACCTGGAATGCCACTCAGCAGAACATGTGCACTTCAGTATATGGCATGCTATGAATTTTTGCTTGAATAGCAATATTGTTTCAATCAAGTAAGTGTAATTGTGGCTGTGTGATAGGATGAATAATTTTTATCTGAGTGTGTTTATGCAGTTTTTTAAAACCAATTTTATTCACTTACATAACTTTATTACTGGTAAATTTTGTCTTCTAGTGTATTACTAGTGTACTACAGTGAATATTTTTACATTGATAGTGAATTTCAAGCGAGACATTCCATTTCCATGTGAGCTGAGTTTGATCACAACACACACTCAGTTGTGTACAATGTGATTTATACGTACTCAGATTACTATAAAGACTGCCCACCACCTGAGCTATATGTTTGAGTCCAGCACACTTTGTGGCTGCCACAGTTGCCATGGGTGGGGTATGTGACAATTCTAGAGACAGCACACAAAAAAGTGCAACAGCATCAGGCAAAGGCTACGTAGTGAAACAGCTGTTGTAGGTCAATTCAATCAATTTGGTACAGCATGTTTTTTGTAGAGATGGATGCGTTGAGGTTTTTTGGCGTCGAGTCGAGCCGAGTTTAGCAATTTACATTTTGAGTGGAGTTCGAGTCACCCAATTTTTGAAAGAAGTCGAGCCAGTTGGAGTTTCATGTGTTATATTTTTTCGTGAAAGATAATAAAGAAAAATATTACTGATACCAGTACATATGATTACAATTACACATCCATTGAAATAAAAATTATTGTGTACCCAAGATGAATCTTACATTATTTAAAATATTAATTAGCAAATCATTTAAATATAAAAATATAGCTTATGCAATACTCCCAGAACCTTGAGACATGATTAGTCAATATTGAAAATACACTTTTTACTATCAAGAATTAAAATATAAATTTTGGTATTTAATGTGCAAAACACCTGTTTCTCCACAAGTTTTGGGCTTAAGTTTTCCTTTCTTTGTGAGACAGATAAACCCACGTTGGAGAAGAGTCTTTTACTAGCAACTTGTAAACATTTTGAATTTAGTACAAAGTAATTAGATACAGTGTTTCTACCGAGAACAGTTTTTTATCCATCTGAAAATTTACAATCCTTAACCCACTTATTTGTACCAGTAGGCCTGTTTACTTTGGCCGAACTTCGTAAATAAATGCTGCTTGCTAGCCTGTGTTGCAAAAGTTGAGTTACGTAATATTTCTATGTAAATACACTTCCCGCTGCAAGATTATCCTCCCGTAACTGCCGAAAAAGTATTTTTGTTAATATATAATTTTCATGCATTCTTTCAGTAGAAATCCATTGAGACGTTTCTTGTAAACAAATACGGTACAGTTTTTGAAGTAAACACAGGATGTAAAAGTTATTGAAAACTGCGCAAGGTGTTGTAAAATAGTCATGTGACAAAATTTAGTCTTATAAACTGTCGCCAGTATCGGACAAAATCACTTTACGACACCACATTTATTCATGAAGGTAGGCCTACTTTTAGTAGTACTAGTATTATAGCACCGTGCCGTAACACGGTAGCTGGCTAGGTTAGACTTGCACAGGATTTGTTTTGTATGAAGTTCATTATCAATTCTTGCTGAAATTAATGACTTGGTAAAAACATTAACACGACCTATAATTAAGTGGTATAATGTCACGATGCAGGTACAGACTCTCTGTTTTTCTAGTCTCACACTTGTTAAAATATGTGACTCAGTACTTGATAAAATGTGTGTCTCGGTTTTCGAGTCAAGTTACTTCGACCCAACTCGGCACAACTCGATAAACCGAGACTCGACCCATCTAGTTTTTTTGCCAGCATATATTTATACAGTGTTTTGTCCTTTTTTTATGTAACATATTGTATCAAGAGTATTTCACACACATTTTTGGCTTGTCACTGTTTCCATAGATTTTCTTAGAATGCCCCGCCCTTTTTTTTTTTTTTTTTTTTTGTTTTTCTCCAGTGTTTGTTTGAATCGGGTGATGTACGAGTAGGGTTTGAGCGTAGTTGCATCCTGATGTTAGTACAGTATGTTCTTATGTTATAATTTTTTGCTACATATATCACAGAAATTATTCTGTACTATGTATTCATAAAATGTTTTTTTTTTCTGCAGGAGTTCTCGTCCATTGAAGATGTTGAAGAGGGAATTGACACAAACACTCCTCTGCTTGTTGCCTTAGGTAAGCCTGTTCTTACAGTGTGCATGCTGATTTTCATTTTGTGTATTTGTGGTTAATATTAATTTTAAAATAGGCATGTCACTTAAGGTAGTTGTGTTAAAAGTTTCTTTAAATAATCGTTAGTAACACACTGCTTGATAATAGTCTCAATAAATATGTTCTAAAAAAGATTTTATGTGCTTATATAATGAATGAGGCCTACACCATAAATTATAACAAAATCTAATACAATTGTATAAATATGTTTAAAGAGTATGGTTGTGTGGCTCTTCTATTTTAAGTAATACCATTAGATAGTTTTACAAGTATATGACACAAAATTCTTTCTAATCTTCGCTTTGGTGCGAAAGAAAAATTAAGTGCTGTAAGTGAGATGCTAATAAGTATAATTGTTTTAAAATGATTGGTCTAGTAAGATATACGGTAATATCTACATCAAAATAATAGGTTTAAGAAGGCGGGAAGTAGGCCGCTAGGCTAACAATACAGCATTAATTCTCGACAGAAGTAAGAGTATTTACAGTTGATACTTGCAGATAAGACACACAAAAGGACCACAATTTTGCGCGGAAGCGCGATTGCAATGTTTCGTCTGTCAGACCAACTTCATCGTGCGGTGAGTCATGGCACATTGTAAGCCGGTTGGCAGTGTGTTGTACACCTCTGTGTGCCAAGAATCATACATGGTGTCACATCTCTGTATACAAACATCACCCATCCCTCTGGACTGTCAGCCATTGAACACTGCCTAAATAAAATATAAAAGAGTAAGACTGGCTAGACTCACACTCGCCAGCAATAATTTTAGATTTCAAAACAACCACTTCAGATCAAGGGCACAGCAATGGGTACTCGTATGACCCTGTCCTATGCCAATCTTTTCATGGGGGGACTTTAAGAGAATTTCCTTGCTCGCCAACCAATGCAACCTCACTACTGGATGTGATTCATTGTCCTTGATTTTTACATTCATAAACATTAACCTATAATTTGTAATAAAATTCAAAATACGATTGTTGAGATAACATACTACAGAAAAATATACAGTAGTATACACTGTTTTACCACAGACAATGATTGGATATCATGTTTTCTGTTAGTCTAGAGAGTAATACTGTAATTGCGAAATCATGGCCAATACTGACTGTTTCTTCTATTATAAAGTAAATATGCATACAATGAAAACAGCAATGATAAATAGTAGGGTAGTGCGAAGCTTTGCATGTATCGAAACTGAAATTGAAATTCTGCCACTTTCATATCGATAAATTTCAGTTGTCGAAATTTGTTTATAAGCGAAATATTTCGAGATAAAAAAATGTTAGTTTGCTTATTGAACTTCGTTTAATTTACAATTGCTCTGAAAAAAAAATCATAACTCAGTCATGTAAACATATTTATTAGAAAACGTTTGTTTCAAAATTTACGTACGTGTTGTTGAAAGAACGTTTGTGTTTGTTTTGAGCGGCCTTGAGTGAAAACACGACAAATAGTAACTGAACATGGCGAAATTACTCTGAACCGCAGAAAGATTTAATATTTTGTGTTGACGTCTCAAACATAATTATTACGTCATATTAGGAAATGTATATATTATGAGTGATATTACGAAAGATTAACCATCTTTGTTACGTGCAATAAACTGCTTTATATTTCAAGTGATAGTTTGTACAGAAATCAATTTTCGGCAATGATATCGAATTTCACGTGTATCGAAGCAGCAAATGCATGAAAATGGTGTCTGTTTATGATGCAGTGTGTTTATTATTCTTGTTGTAATATGCTTGTCACATGTAAAAGTATGTGTTTGTGTTATGATATGGCATCACGTCAACAAAATTCTAGTGCAAACAATTTTACGTTTCCGTTCACGGCGTGATGCATTGATTTTCAGGATGATTGAGATCTCAGGAACTCGCACGAAGAATACATTTTATTCACGCATCGTTCATAATACAAGGGAGGGATGGCATAATCCAGCGCAGATTTAATCAGCAACAAAAATGTGTTTACTCTTATGAAACTTGTTGCTTTTGGCTAGGAAATATTTTGGCCGAATACAAGGTATTGTACTATTAATTGACACAAAATTACTATCACGTTTGCTTTATCGTAAAAACTAAAACAAGCAGTCAGGTCTGTATAGAAAATGTTGAGCTATCTGCTTTAGTCTTGGTCGTGGTGTGACTGGAGACAAGGACGACAAGGTCGTGGAGGTTGGACAGTAATGATTGGCGTGTCAAGGGGCACACAATTTAATATTTTTGTAAAGGATCCTTAAAACTTTTTATTAAGGTTACTGGTTCTTGTTTATGCTAGTGTCTGTTTTTATTTTTTAAGTTTTGAATGGAAGCAGATATTGCAAAACCATGTTAATCAACTTTAAGATAATTTTTATAAGTCAGTAAAAAATAACAAAATTTTACTTTTAAAAAATTCTTCTTCATAGTACTAAAGACCATTGCCAACATTTCTATGCTTTGGTTTTGCAAGGTCTGCTCCCTTTTTTAATTTAAAAATAAAAGTTGTAAAACAGCTATGGCGTTTAATTACTACTTGTGTCATTCCATCAGGATTTTTCCTGTGTGCATGTATCGTACATGGGGATGGTGAACACCTGCCATAAATTTATTATAAAGACTTTGATAGAATTTTTATTTAATTCTTATATTTTAATTCAATTTATTGGATGATAGAATGTGAAATGAAAAGAATATAATTTGTCTCATTTTGAAGATAATTATCCTGTCACTAACAAGTCTTTACCTGAAAATTTTCTGTAGTACTTGTGTGCCCTTTAATGAGCATTTTTTGTTCTTGTAGGAAATTCCATGTACAGCGCAGGAAAGTTCCTCCTGGTTGTTGACGGCACAGTTCTTCACATGCAAGATATTGTGACAGCTGTGGCTGTATTATTTGCTTCATACTTCGTGTTTAACATCAAGTATAATGTTAAACTGTCCAACACCCTTGAATTCATCCAGAGGTATGAAAATGACAATTTATTATGAGTATTTTTTAAAACTGTAATTACAGTAGAACCCTGTTACAATGTTCCCACTCATAAAATTTTCCTTGTTATAATGGTACATCAATTTGGTCCCCAAAGCTTGTTTTTAATACTAAGTTACCCTCTTATAATGTTTTCCCATTTATAAAGTAGAAATTCTTTGAGTCCCTTCAGAAACGTAATAACAGGGTTCTACTGTACTATATTGCAGGGCCTATCTTAATAACAATGTAGTAAGGGAACACTTTAAGTTTAATCATGTTTTTTCAGCCATTGTTGTGTGTGACTTGTTCATTACATATGGTGCTTATGTATGCAACTGTTCTACTGTAGCAAACCTATCCCAATTTCATTAACCGAGCGAGGGTTAGCACGTTGGACTCTCATTCGGGAGTGCCAGAGTTTGATCCCAGGCTCCACCCATCCTGATTTCGGTTTTCCATGGTTTCCCGAAATCACTCCAGGTGAATGCTGGGATGGTTTCGTTAACATAGGCCATGGCCGTTTCCTTTCCCAGTTCCTGTTATTGTTCTCAGTTGTGTTTCTAATGACCTCAATGTCGACGAGATTTAAAGCCCCCTTACCTTACCAATTCCATTACACTTTTGTCAATATTTCACATAGTAGGCTACATAACCTACTTTTGCACTAATTTTTTAGGAGCTATAGCCATTTCTAAATAAATAATGGTGTTTTTATACAAAATTTATAATCGCTAAAGGTTGACTATACCCTTCAAAATGAGAGAGAGAGAAAGTGTGTGTTGAGATGTTGTTCGCAGTTAATATTTATGGAATGGTTACAGATGGTTTCAAAGAGGAGTTATATGTTTTCCAGCATGGAGATGAACATAGCATTTCAGAAATTGGACAATATATTTTCTAATTTCAGAATTATACATTTAATTCTCAGGGCAGTGCAGTAACATATTAATGAAAGCATAATCGCTTGTGGTTTAGTCGTTTTTGTTCAATTTTATAACATATTTTTTGGGGCTATTAATGAGGGTGGTAATCACATTACTGAGCAGTATTGAACATTTTTGTGATAACATTACTAGTAGTCTGAATTATACATTAATTCTTTACAAAATAAAAGCACATTGACATTGGTCATATAAAGTGCATTCCTTAATATTTTTATTATATCTGATTAACGTATTGGTTTAAATTTAGGCGATACTTTTTCAAACAAATATAATTTGGAAATTATAGGGATAGTTTATAATTGTGACCTACCATTTTGGAATATATTGTACTAGTAACCTACCTATTTTAATGCATAGATGATTGAAACTGTATTCTAAATTAAATGGACAGTGTAACTTACATTATGGATATATATAAAACCTTAATTAAAAATTTTATACAATACTGATCGTGTTAGTTTCGATGACGTTAAGTGAACATTAAAACAAAATTAAACTGCTTCTCTCTGGCAGTGTCATAGAATACAAAAACAGAAGTGTATTGTTCTGACAATCCAGCCGTATTTTAGTGCTGCCGTGGTGACTGAGCAATGATGTCACAGAGGTTAGTTGATGTAACGATCCCACAAGTGAAGCTGGGCTGTAAAATTTTGAATGTAGGCGTATATGGTTGGAAGGCTTTAGGTATATTATTTTATAAATTCTTACCTAAGACTAGCCAGGCCTGTATTTGAGAAATAACTTCTGTTATGGATAGTTTAGCGTGAAGTAAGTGTTAAGCTTATATTAATGACCAATTTACTTTTTATTTTGACATTTCTACAATAAAAAAAGGGGGGGTTGTCTTATTTTTAATATTCGGACTAATACTGTATCTCCTGAGCAACCATCTACCTTTTACAACAATGGGATTAATGCTTAGAAAAAATTCAAACACAGCTCCAGTTATAAAATTGGATAACATTTAGCACTCATGCTTGAGAGTTCAAATTGTTGGGTTTAGGGCCAGTTTCTCAATGTCTGATTAAAGCCTTGATTAACTAATCCAATTATTACATTTAACCTATTGATTAAGTGGTGATTAACTCTGAAGTGTTTCTCAACGTACTTTAATCTTATGATTAGCTAAGTATCAGTTAAGGTAAATGTGAGAACCATGCAATGATGTATCAGCTTGTGATTGGCTGCAGTGAAGCATTTTATTTGTTTATTTAGTTATGCTGGTTAGCGGTGTTTATATATATATATATATATATATATATATATATATATATATATATATATATATATATAGAAAATAAGTGGCCGCATGCCGAAAATGTGGTTTCTGTGGAAACAGAAATGATAATTTCTCTTGCTGAAAAAAAAAAGTCTGTATCATAGAATACAAAAAAAAGCAGACGTCATAACTTGAAAGCAGAAAGAAGATGCATGGAGGAAAATCGAAGTAGAATTTAATTCATCTAGGAACCTTTATGTATAACATAACCTACAAAATTATGTAATAATAATCTAACCTATAATAAGTATTATGATATACAGAAGTATCTAAAACATGTAATATAATCTACAAATTTATATTAAGAACTTTTCACTCCAGATTCCCTGATCATCGTTTGATTTTTTCCCCCGAAGAAATAAACATACATATTTAAATACCATTACCCAAGATATGTAGTGCAATGTACGAATGTCTGTTAACATATCTAACAAAGGCTTCTAACCAATTACGCAACTTAATGTATGAAAGTATAGAGACATCATACAAAGGCATGTGACGTAACAACGAAATGTTTTCACATAACCTACAAAAGAACATTACTTACCTGAACGTACTAAAGTTTATGGGATGTAAATAAAACATGCAATAAACAAGTACACAACTGTCTGTGGTCACTTTCAGCTGTCCTTCAATTTTTTAATAGTAGTACTAGAACGGTATTTTTACACAGGCGAAAACTCATTAAAAATTCTTGTTCATCTATTTACATGTGATTTGGGCGTTCCCGAAAAAGGCTTGGCCTGTTTATGATATCTACTATTTCTTTATCATCATCTTCAAACAATAAATTTAAACCATTTGCCATAATAACCTAAAAAATTGTCACTGTTTATATTCTTGTTTGTTTTGAAAGTCCTGTTTAACTCTGTAATCAATACCTCTTCTTATGATTAAGATAACCAATGGTTACCGACTGTTAATCCACTGATTAATCTTAATCAGTACTTGAGAAACAGATATTGTTGCTAACCATTGGTTAAATTTTAATCGGAAGATAATCAGAAGAAAATTAAACATTGAGAAACCAGGCCTTACTGCTTCTTATTTGACCATACTGTATTGATTAATGAATCAAGGCTCTCTTTTTAAAAGTGGAAAATTGTATTTTAATAAGGAAATGTTTGCATTATTGTCCCTATTTACGACCTTTTATTTAGGCTTAACATTTTTTATTCTCTTCTTAGAGCTTTTGGTTTATTTAAGGTGGTATAGTGGATAAGTAAAATCAAGTAAATTGAACTATATAAGATTTAGGATGTAGGCCTAAATATAGAATAACTACAACACAATAATATAAACTATTTGTAAATTTTATGAACATGCATTTTATTTTATCTTCATTTATTTTACTACAATAAGATGTTTTAGATTCAAACGTAAGAAATTGTGCTCCAGGAAGACGTTGCTTAGAAAATTTTTGTTCATATAGTTAATAAAAAAATTTTTGAGATTTGCTTTCTTTTTTCATTTTTTTTATTTTGCATTTAGTAGCACTGGTTTATTTACTACGCCACCTTAAGGTAATTTCATCTTACAAGAACATTAAACCCTGTTTCAAAACATTAAAACCATGTTAAGATGTTTGTGAGAGAGTTTTTGGTCAGCGCTTAACACAGAGGCCTGATATGAGGTAGGAGTGAAGCATGGCCAGAATGAAATGGCTCGGGAGACTGGTGATCCCCGAGAAAACCCGTTGACCTGCGACATCGTCTGGCAGGATTTCCACATACGAAAATGTGGGGTTCGACCCCCCAGGCAATCGAACCCGGACCGCCTTGGCAAGAGGCGAGAGGTCTGACCCCTTGGCGAACCTTGGCCGCAAGATGTTTGTGTTGGGACAGATTAAAATAATATTTATTTACTGAGAGTTTTACTGAACACAATACTTTGTGCTTGAATGTACGGTATATTTTAGGTTTTCAAAATATATCATTACTGCTGACATATTTATTTGTTCAATTTTGAAGCTTAAATGGATATGTTTTCAGGTGTATTATGAAGATCAATCCGTTGACTGGATCTAAGACAGGGAAAAACAGTGTGATGAACAGCAGCAAACGTGTTGTTGACACACTTCGAGAAGTGAAGGAGTTTTTCACAGTGTTTGAAGACGAATAATACATGTTATGTTTTCAGTTGAATAACGTATTTACCCATGATTTATGACTTCTGGGTTGATTCCGAAAGCCTTTATATTTCTGTGTGTTTATTTATTGTACAATGTAAAAATGTCTTATAGTACTTTTTCCTATAGTGGTTAATATTGAAGAGCCTAAGGCATTATTAACTGTATTTGCATTTACAGTTTCTGTACAGTTTTATTTTAGTTTGACTATATTTGACATTTATTTAATTATCCTACTGTAACAGTATATTTAAGACTTGTATATGTGATAATTGTATTAAGTGTATCATGAAGTAAGCTGTTGTGAATATTTGTCATTGTACAAAATGTATGTTGAAAGGAAATATGCAATACCATATCGGATAATAAATTTCTAAATCCAGTTTTAGTGTTTGTTGGCGAAACATCCTATTAATCCAAGAATTAAGTAAACTTAGGATTATAAGCATGTTACCCATGGTGGATTATATTTTAATCAAACTAACAAACTGTGTAGTGGTTTATATGTTAGTGTATATAGTTTATTCTTGCTCAATTTTGACATATTTAGAAAGATATTTGGCATTTCTGTAGCATCAGTAGTGAAGAGTGGAAGTGTTTCAGAAGCAGCGGTACGTGGCAATAGATTCATAGTCGTCTAGCCCATGGTATCATTAGTATGGCAGGAGCAGGTTCACTGTCCAGTCAGTAAGGTGCAAGAGGCAAGGAATTAATTCTCCAACTACACTCTCGAATCCCAGATAATATACTACAGTAAAACCCTCTTAAGAAGTTTCCCCATTTGATAAACTTCCTGCTTAATAAGTAAAATACATTTTCACCTGCCCATACGCATGTACGGTATGTAATTTCACCCTTTTAAGAAGTTTTCCTGCTTAAGAAGCACATTTTGTGCCTGTCCCAACACAATTTTCTTAACAGAGTTTCACATATATTGGTAGTGCCCGGTAGGCAAGTTATGTGAAGTCTGATATAATATTTGTTTCATTGGAAAAAGACCACGCTTAGCCACTTTATTGCATGTAGCTTAAAATTGTGTTTTTTTTTTTAAAATAGAAATTACTCCTTCAATCCTATTCAATTTCTATAAAGAAGAAAATTTTAACAGTTGATTAACATTAGATTAGTATTGGACCAGATGGTTACTTTATGTTCAGTCCCTTTCTAATTTCATGAGCATTTTCATTTATCCTAAGAAATAGTCCCTTTAGTGGTTTAGGAAAGAGTTCTAATGCAAATTAAATTTGAAACCATTGTATGGCTTTGTTGTGCCCCTATAATCACATTAATAACTAAACTTTGATGTAATAATTAGTGCTTGCTGTCAACACAAGTAATGTGTACCCTTCTGTGATACACGTGCATGGAGTTTTTATTTTGAGTGTGAGTAATAGTTACCACTACATTATATTATTGTATGTGGTAGAAGATTTTAAATTAAGTTTTGAAACATTTTCGTTACACAAAATCATTGTAGTACGTTTGTTCAGAATATGCATATACTTTTACTTGGACAATATTATACATATACCTGAATCTGCAAGAAAATAATTTCGAATTTCTCTCAACAAATTAAACTTTTGTAATAATGCCAGCCAGAACATGGACTTTTAATAATACTGTATATACAATTACGGAAAACATTTTAAGCAGTCTTAAATTTTTGATCACATTACGGACGATAACTTTAAATTATGTTGCGGAAGCTACTGTAGATGCGAGGGTGAACATTCTTTCACTTAACGTACTCCTCTCTAGAACACTTTTACGGAACATTCTGTTGATTAAAGTAAATACACCTACACCTTGCGGACCTTCAATTCAAATGCAGTTACGGAAGATTACGTTAATAAAGATATATATATTTCTTCACAGGACGGATATTTATTTCTAAATGAAACACGGAAGTACCCGTAAAGTATTCTGAAAATTGATTCTATCACGGACATTTATTCAAATTTAGCTACGGAAGATTACGTTAATAAAGTAAAATATTTCTTCACAGGACGAATGTTCATTTCTAAACGCAACACGGAACTACCCGTAAAGTACTCTGAAAATTGATTATATTACGGATATTAATTTAAGAATGAATTACGGAATAGTCTCTAGAATAACTTGATAGCAGTACTATTAACGGAAATGTTTTTATGTGTATAAAACGGAAAAGGTTATTTAAAAAGTTGCATTTATTTTAATTTACGGAAATTTACGTATATTTTTTTCCGTTCTGTTAGATGATATTTACGGAGACTTACGTAAGTGCCAAAAGTGGTATCTATAACTTACGGAAAATGTACGGTCATTTCCGGAGAATTTTTTACCAGTACTTTTCCGTAAAGTAACGGAAGATTTTTTTAACAGTGTAGCCAGCATCCAGGCCAACAGGAAACATGCAGTAACATGCAGAAGCCAAACACACACGGTATCAAAAGAGCCACCACGTAATTTCTCGTCTGTTACTATTTAGTCTATGGTAGTATCAAAATATTAATCATGCTAGCTACTACAACTTGAAATGGCGCACTGAAAGAAAAATTTTGTAGAAGTCTACCCTGCAAAGTTATTTTGTAGTAACTACAAAATAATATTTTAGCGGCCACAATACTTTAGTGGTGCACACAAAATGTTTTGTAGTGACCACAAAACAAATTTTGCAGAGTAAATACCCACAAAATATATCTTGCTGTGCTGAGGTAATTAAAGTGGTCTAAATTTTTATGTAGGCCTACCTGTGGGGACAATAGATAATTTTATGAGCAGTTTGTTCGATGTGAAATTAAATAACATACAAAGTCATGTCACATTTCACGAAACGTTTCGAAAGTTTACAAACAAATATCTGAGAAACTTGTTAACAAAAAATTGTTATTGTTACTTCAAATACTTTTTGTAAAAGTTTCAGGAATTTTGCTGTAAATATACCAAGATTATTTGTAATTTATCAAAAATATAGGGATATATCTGTATATTTCCGAGCATTTCTTGTAAAGTTTACAGTGTTTATGAAAAATTACAAGAATAATTAAAAATATATATATATCTTTACTGTGATACTGCAAGTTTGTTTAACTCTAGCGCCGCGCATTTCTTCGAGAACAAATTCCGTGGCAAGCTGTATTTGAAAACAATGTGTCTCGTGTTCGTTCCCGTGACTGAGTGCGAAATTCGCGTTAGTTTCTGACAGCGGACTAGACTGCAATCTATTATATGTTCGCTTGACGTCTATAATTGGCTGACAGAGATAATTTATAGCCAATAGTTAAAAGTGCAACGGCAGTGTGAGCAAGATCATGTAAAGTGTCTAAACACATGACTGTGAGAGATTTAGTAAGAGATTTTGGTCAGCACTTAACATCGAGGTCTTTAGCGCTGGTGAGGGATGACACGACGTGAGTATGGAGCAGCGCCGGAATGAATCGACGGGGGAAACGGGAGATCCCCCAGAAAACCCGCTGACCAGCGGCATCGTCCAGCACGATTCCCACATGCGAAATTCTGGGGACCGACCCGGCCGGGAATCGAACCCGGATCGCCTTGGTGGGATTCAAGAGGTGTGACCTCTCGGCCACAACGGCCCCCACAGCAAACTGTCATCACGTAAACTTTCGTGGCCAATAAACTCACAATTTTTACTCGGGTGTTTAAAGAGCATTTAAGTCTTACTGTCTGCAAATGATATAACAAATTTTGTAGGCCTCTGTACGTGGTCTATCGTTAAATGAAAGCTTGCTACTTGTTCGCTAGGCAGAAACATAGCACGCGTAGGGACCCCAATTATTGGTGACAAGATTTCTGTAGCAGTTTGTTTCAGTGTCTCATGTGCAAATCTGCAGCTATGATTCAAGGTCAGTGATTGTCTGTTTTTAACGGTGTCGTGTCTTAACGCTTTACCATAAATCACAGAAGTGTGATAACGCAAACCTTATTCTGATTGCTACAATCAAATGAGAAACGTCTTTCAACAAAGACACGCTGCCAATAACAATGTAGGACAGCTGCAGATGTGCACTCGAGGCACTAAAACAAACTGCTGTGGAAACCTTATCACAAAAAATTTAGGTCCCTAAGAATGCGCGCAGAATTTTTTTTTTTTTTTTTTTTTTTAGAAGAGCAATTGGCCTTGGTTACTGGTAGGTATGACTGAATTTCGTGGATTAAACTAGCAGCCGTTTATATATATAATTCTACACACACTTGCAGCTATAGTTTAAGCCACTGATCTTTGGTGAATAGAATTTTGTGCGAACTTGTGTCAGTGCCTTACGAGCACATCTGCAATGCTTCTTTACGGTTAGGAACACCTGATATTAGCGAAAATAAATTCTCACCTATTTGTTTTAGGGCCGTACGTACACATCTCCAGTTCTGCTCCATAGTCAGTGATTGGCTGTTCTGATCGTCACATGTCTTCTACCAGCAAAACACATACATATGGCGTTGCAGAAACATTACTATGCTTGGCGCAACATAATTAGAGACGTCACTTCACATGAAGCAGGGCTGCAGATGTTCACGTAATGCACTGAAACGAACTGGGGTAAAATTATCTTCTCGAAAATCAGATGTCCCTATTCATGGTTATTTGCAACATATCTTCGTGCAGTGACGGCTCTCGTTTGACTGTGCCGATAAGAAGAAGGTTATTGCGACACCACATGTCTGTGACCTGCAGGTACTAACCAGAGACCCTCGCATGTGAAAAACGTAATAGCTACTGATTTTAAGCAGAGCTGCACATGTGGAATTAAGGCACTTAAAGTGGTGCAAAATTATTTTCGAAAATGGAAGGATCCCTAGGTAACACACAAGCAGAGGTTTAAGCCTCGCAAGTAGACACATGAAAAATTCGTAAGTTCACTGACATGTAGGCTAGCCTCCAAGAATATTAGTGTATTCAAGCAGACATCAGATGTTCATTGGCTGTTCGCTGACACAGTGATACCACATGATTGGGTCTGAATTTACTTGCTTCTTTATTATTGGTTAAGCTCTCTGCAAGATGTATCCAGTTAGTCAAGGGCTATTCACGAATGTGACACAAAACTTAGAGGGAATTGAAATGTAGCTTGTGCGTAAAGAAAAGGCGATATTTTTAGGTCCTTAATTATAGCCAGAGACCCCAATTATTTGTGATAAGATTTCTGCAGCAGTTTGTTTTAGTGCTTCGTGTGCACATCTACAGCTGTGCTACATTGTTATTGGCAGCGTGTCTTTGCGGAAAGACATTTCTCATTTGATTGCACCAATCAGAATAAGGTTACTGGGATACGACACGTTCGTGATTTGCGGTAAAGCGTTAATACACGATACAGTTAAAAACAGCCAATCACTGACCATGAAGTAGAACTGCAGCTGTGTACGTGAGGCACCAAAACCAACTGCTGCAGAAATATTTTCCTCCATAATTTGGGTCCTCAGTTGTAGGTTGTGATCAAAGGAATGTTGGAGGTGTATACTAGATAATGAACCCTGGTGGTTTGTGCAGAGGTCTGGAGACTAGCGCTGTGGCGGGACTCCAGTCTTCAAGTAGACTACGCCGACACTCCAGTTCTGTCCATGACCTCTGGAGCGAGTCCCCCTCCCCTTGCTCCAGGACGATGACGGGCCGCTCATATGAGCCGTGTCCTCTTCCCAGAAGCAACACTATCGGCGTGCTTGTTCTCCTCCGACACGACTGCTATTCAGACATCTATCAGCCTGCTCGTTGCCGCTTTTCCTCGCCACGATGCCACAATGCTCCCTGCTGAGTGCGTTTGTTCGCCCCCCTCGTTAGCAACCAACCCTCTTACTTCCTTGCCGCTTACCATTCCAACTAGCACAGAGCGTGCAGCATGGCAGAAGCCCAACAGCGACACTGAATATTTAGGAATACAGAAGTGAAATAGTCGATAGGACGGCGAACTCAGTCACACACGCCAGCAAAATGGCTTCCCTGGCCAGCATCATGGCGAATACGCCTACGGCCATTCAGCGTAAGGCGGCTGTCCTGCTAGCTGGTAGCCAGGCCAATAGGAAACCTGCAGTAACATGTAGGAGCCAAACAGACACATAGCTTGTATTAACAAACTCGGGCAGCCAATAAGTGGTGAAGTTTGCCAGTATCAAACGCGCCGCCACGTCATTTCGCGTCTATATTACTATTTAGTCTGTGGTCGCGGCTTCAAGTTCTCCGGGTAACAACACATACTTAGGGACCCCCCTATTTTTGCCTCACTTTGTTTCAGTGCCTTACGTGCACATCTGCAGTTCTGCTTCGTGCTCAGTGATTGGATATTGTAACTTTCACGAGCCTTGGGATTCTACCGGCAAGTCACAGACATGTGGTGTTGCAGGAACGTTATTATAATTGGCTCAGACAAATGATTTACGGCTCTTCATATAGACACGTCGCCAATAACCATGAAGCAGAACTGCAGATGTGCTCGTAAGGCACTGAAACAAAGTGAGGCAAAATTATTTTCGCGTAAAACCAGGGTCCGTACACAGACTAAATAGTAATACAGACGTGAAATAACGTGGCGGGTTTTTGACACTGGCGAACGTCACTCATCGCTTATTGTCTGCCCGAGTTTGTTAATACTAGCCCCGTGTATGTTTGGCACCTGCATGTTACTGCAGGTTTTCTATTGGCCTGGCTACCAGCTAGCAGGGCAGCCGCTTTACAGTAATTGGCCGTAGACTTTACCTCCATAATGCTAACCAGGGAAGCCATTTTGCTGGCGTGTGTGACTGAGTTCGCTGTCCTATCGGCTATTTCACTTCTGTATTCCTAAATATTCTGTGGTAACATCTGAAAACACAAACTTCGAGGTCAGCACTAAGGACAACATTTTCACAGAGTACTTTCAGTATAAAGTGAGAACATATGAAGACAATCTTGTCTAGAACAATAGCTGAAGAATACCAATTTTTGTGCCTTCCGGCACGAAGTGTTAAGTCCAGTACATTCCGTACACTTTGATCGGTACTTAGTGTGCTTTGTTTAAATAACAAAGTGACACGAAACTATAATTTACTTAAAAACGAAAAGTTACTAAGGTTTCAAAATTGCTTACTCGGTCCTGAACCCCGTATGCTGTAGCTCAGTCGCATCTAGTTAAATGACGCCACCTTAGATTTTGCATTACTGCCAAGTAGTGTTAATATTAGGGCCACGAACGTTATTCGGAAAATAATTTTGCGCGAAACAGTTTCAATGTCACATGTGCACATTTGCAGTTCTGCTTCATAGTCAGTGATTAAATGTTTAAACTCTCACGTGACTTGATTATTTAGCCGCAAATTACAGACTTGTGTCACAGTATCTTTGTTCTGATTGGCGCTGTGTAACCAGAGACGTCATTTCATAAAGACATGCTGCCAATATCCACTGAACCGAGCTGCAGATGTGCACATAAGGCATAGCAAAGTGACACAAAAATCTTTTCGCGAAAATCAGTGGTCGCTAGCATAGCTGCAGATGTGCACGTCAGGCACTGAAACATACTGGGGTAAAAGTCATTCCACTAAAATGTCATGACCTAATTGTTATAATGTCTAGAAACCTGAAAATTATTCGTTTATTAATCGGTAGCAGAATAATATTCATACTTCCGTAAGTTTGAGTCACTTTCCCGATCAGCTCTTGATTTATTTGACACATACTGAAGGGCGCTGAGCGAATAATAATAATAAGCAACTAAATATAGGTCCAATCATGTAGTATCACTGTGTCAGCCAGAAGACCGTGAGCAGTGATTTTCTTCTTGAGCTCTAGCGGCGCTTATGAAAGCGTAGTAGGTATAATCTTCTCGGAAGTATTGGTCACGTGAATGGATATACTCAGTTCTCCAATGCTTAACGGTATTTTCGAGCGTACATAAAATCTTAACGCGTATTTGTTGGCAGGCAATTTAGAAAAATAGTTGCTAAATCTGCAGAAGCAGTATATTTCAGTCGCCGATCTGGCAGATTTGTACTATTAGAACAGGTTAGTACCGTGCATAATACCCTTTTGCAAAGGTGCAATGTACGTATATAGCAATACAACCGTGTACTACTAATGTATACTGTACACAAATGCTAGAGCTAACCTCCACAAATTTACATATCAATAATGGACAGCAAAGTTAAAGTTCTCTGACACATAACCGCCACTTTTTGGATTAATCGAGGATTTACTATATGCAACTAAATTTAGAATGTTTATGTATTTAGAAGGCTTAGTATTTAGTATTTATATAATTTATTCCATACAATATTTACGATAACTGGTGACATTTTTACTTCATAATCTCATCCAAGCCATGGTCCAAATAAAGTGCTACATTTCGATGACGTATTTTTTTGCGAACATGCACTCAAGCACCTATTTTTTATTGAATGTACACACGCGAGAGTCTGTGTTTGTTTACTTTTAACGCTCGCTTTCCTCTTTATCGTCTGCTGGCGGCTATCTACCCCACCTCGGGAGCAGGGTAGATCTGAGTGGATCCGGCGAAGAGATCTTGTTGAATAGTTACAGATATTGCGGGCCGGTAGCAATTTTATCACATATATACGACACACGTCTTATGATTCTACCCGAAAATTACAGACGAGTGATGTCGTAGTACTATAGTTCTGATTAGTGCAGTCAAGTTACAGTCATTTCTACACAAAGAGAAGCAGACAATAATCATAATTCAGAGCTGCAGCTGTTTGTATAAGTTATTGAAAAAAGCTGGGGAAAATTCAGGTGTCCCTGCGCATGAGCGTCTTGCCCAAGTTTAGAGTAGTATCTACTCTATCTAGTAGATAGTGAGGGGTTTTTCAAAAGCGCCTAAAAAGAGAACTTCAAATGTTACTAAACCGACGCGAATTTTTTCAGGTCCATTAGAATAAGGTTACTGCGTACCACATGTCTGTAATTCGAAGGTAGAACCTCGAGACATGTGAGAGTTACAACATACAATCACGGACTGTCAGTAATGTGTAGGGACCTAAAAATATTCGCGTTTTCTTGTTTATCTAAGTTCGTGCCACTTTCGCGAGCAGCTAACAATATAGACAGTTCGGGATGTAGTGAGCACTAAAAATTTAACCTTTGAAAAATATCACTAACCGTTATTGCACGTGTTTCAGTGTTTACAATAGTTCCCTTTACTGCGTGTATATTGGCAACGATTTAACCGAATGTAGCTTCGTGTATTTTCCTATTTAATACAACAAAACCGAAATTAAATAAACTTATCCGCAGGTCTTTGTTCAGACAATTCTCTCATTTGACTTCACCAATCAGAGTAAGACCATTGTGGCACCGTACGTTTGTGATTTGCTAGTAGAGCCCAAAAACAAGTGATAGATCAATCATCCAATCACTGGCCATTAAACATAGCTGCAGATGTGTACACATTACATTGAAACGAATTGATACAAACACCTTTTCACCATAAAATCGTGGCTCAACACATGAGGCATTGTAATCAAATGTTGCGATAATATTTCGTAACAAAAACCGTGGTTTTTGTCCTTGAGAACTCAATCATCATTCTCATATCACTTACGAATTTTTTAAAAATTGCAAATTGTTGAACTGGTCGAAGTGTTTCTTGTCTCTTATGTGCATATATACACATACATATATACTAATACATATAAGACTATAAGTGATATTTGGTTTTTAATTAAGTATCTCTCTATGCCTGCTTTCTATTCGAAGAATTATTTTTTGCTATGTGATAATTTTTGGCTTCGGCAAGTACAAAAAACGGCAGTATTATTTTTTGGATACGCTTATCAGCGAACAACTAATCAATTCAAAAATAACGCAGAAGACAAATTTGCCGTCAGAGGTTGTGTTAATATGGTAGGAATGCAACCCAACCAAACATATCTACACATCAATAACGACAGAAACATTAAGGGGTTGAAGTTAAATAATGCTAAATACGAAATCAGACTATGAATTATTGGATAAGACTCATACTAACCTTAAATCTCTAAGAATCGGCAATAGTGACAATATAATTATAAATGTACCCCAAAGAAAATAATATTTTACACGTTCGTCATTTCTCCAAGCTACTAGTAACGCTAGTGAAATATGACTTGCAACTTTATATAAAGTTACCGTTATCGGTATAGTAATATTTTGGAACAATAATATTTCTACTGCTTTAAGAGGATTTGTGGATGGAAAATTGAAAAATTGTTAAACAACACGTCGTACCGTTCAGAGTGATAAATGTGGTTATATGATTGAAGACACGTGCCCTGATGAAAAAGAACAGATAGTTGCAGTTGCAGACATAATGCGTTCGTAAAGACTGGAAACATTAGCTGGTTCACTGACATGTAGGCTAGCCTCCAAGAATATATGTGTATTCAGGCAGACATCAGCTGTTAATTGGCTGCTCGCTGACATAGTGACACCGCATGATTGGGCTTGTATTTAGTTGATTCTTCATTATTGGCTAAATGCTCTCCAGGAAGTGTCCAATATGTCAAGAACCAGTGGGGAAACTGTTACAAAGTTCGAGATACTTGAAATGTAGCTTGTGCAGTCAGTAAGCAAATTGTTCAAGTCGCTATGCGTATGTGAGGAATTTTGAAGTTAACAAACACCTTCAGAACTCCGGCTCGTGAACATGTGTTTTATGTCATACCATACTAAGTGAGGAAGAAAATGAAGATAATTTTTACTTTAGGACTTGAAGTACTTATATTACTGATGTAACCAATCAGTATTTCCCGCCGTAACGTTTTGCTGTGGGTTTTAAAATGGTGACCTTGTCATTTTATTGAACCTGTTACTAAAGTGAAGTCCAGTGTAGCTGTGGATCTCGATTTTGAACGAATCCAAAAAAGCCAATTCCCAAGTGTGAGGGCTTCTCGCAGTGCGAGTGCAAGACAGGCGACCACCTTAAGTGTAATAAAATTCAAGGACCAATTGAGAAAATAACACAAACTTGTGCCCAAACGAAAACCCGAATTTTTCAGGTACCTAGTAACGCAACATAATTAAGTCTGCATTTAGTTGTTTCCCTACCCCTGTGGTATTATTTATGCGTTCGCTAAAAAAAATACATACACCAAAATGTTTCTGTAAGATGTTGCACAGACTTTTTTTATATTTCATAGTAAGAGGACTGACAGCAAACATAAACATCACGAAGAAATTAACGTAATGTCTATTATCATTCGTGGAAATTATGTTTTGCTTTAAAATGGTGAACACTAGGTAAATACTCATTGTCTTAATTTTACAAAATTCGACATTTTTTCCTATCGGAGATATTCGGATGGAAAGTAAGGGTCTCATAACATCGACTTGCCACTGGCAGAGATCATTTTTGTTTTACGTTCGACTAAATAATAAGCGGAAATGCGCTAAATTCGCGTTATTTTCAGACATTAGACTAGACTGCAAGCTGTTACAAGTTCGCTCGACGTCTCATTGGTCAATAATATCGTGGTTTGCCTCAAATATAGCTTCCAGCCAATAGTTAAAATCCAATGGTAGTGTGACCAACATCCCGTAAAGTGTTTTCACACGTAACTGACATCACATGAAGGGTCGTGCCAGATTAAGTCACAAATTGTACTTGGGTATATACAGGGCATTTAAGTCAAGCCTACCACCAAATAAACGAGAATTTTGCGTGCTTCTAATAATAAGAAGTAGTGTTTGAGTAGAGTACCCGAAGGAAGTATATAGCACCCCAAGAGAAGAATTCTGCTGAACTCTAAAGGATGACATAAAATGAGGATATACAATGGAATACTAAGGGTAAGGATTGCGGGGATGTCCCAACAAAACTCGTTAACTTCGTCACGTAACCCACGCGAGAAAAAGCTTGTGTCGACCCCACAGGGACTCGAACTCGGACTGCACCTGTGAAAGGTAAGCACTCTAACCACTGCTCTAACCACATGTTTTTTTTTCAAACTTCGAATTTACTGCCGAATGATTTAGAACACTTTTAATTCAGAACGATCGTCTTTCTTGAAGGAAACAGACGCCAACTAGAGTAGCACATAATTAACCTATTATGATTATTCTAATTTCTCAAGGCCATGAAGGCTTTAGCTACTAAAATATTTTACCTTTTATTTAGAAGGATATATATATATATATATATATATATATATATATGAAATTTTCCGCACATAAAGTTCAGAGCGTTGGTTCAGCTGGAGAGCGCCTGAGCATAGGCAAGACGCAAAGCGGGCTACGATGTAGAGTTGCATATGTTTACAGGCGCTTGAAAACCGCTAAGATGTAAAGAAATCGTAGTTAGTGTTCAGAAATGCAGAACACTAGGTTCCTTTAGTGAACAAACTAGAAGCCATACCTCTGTGAGTTTATATTATATGTTAAGAGACCTGAAAACTCCACACGATCACTGTCACGTAAGCTAGCTTCCATTAATACACGTGTAGTCAAACACCTTCTCATTGGTTGTCGTTGACTCTGTAATACCACATTATTGGTCGTGATTCGTTATTATTGGCTCATCATTCTTTAAGTTGCATCATGTTAGTTAAGTATAAACCGTTAAAGTGACATGAAGCAAAATTTTTTCTTAATTCAATCATGAGCTAAAAAAATATTTTTTCAAGTATCTTCAATTTATCAATTAGTAGACACCCGGAAATGTCGCGGGTTCAACTACCAGCAGGCTGGACTGCACAGTCCTGTGTACACTATGTCCTCAGTTACTTGTACATTGTCTGCTGCTCCAGTGAGTGGACAGTTGTACATGTGACAAGGTAGCGCGGCAGTCAGTGAGTGTTTTCGTGCAGGTCTGCTGTTGGTTCACAGTGCCAAAGGAAGAGTTTCGGTAACAGCGACCCAATCACGAAAGTAATAAACGTGTACAGTAGTTTTCAGTATAAGTTCTTGTCAAATGAATTTTCAAAATATCTGGGTCTCTAGCAACTAGTTCAAACATTCTCTTAAACCATTAGTAAGGCAGCAACGAATTACCGGCTCAGCCAATCACACCACTGTCACAGCATGTGGCCTATGAACAGCTGATGTTCGATAGAGTAAACAGAAATACGTTAAGTCTAACCTACAAATCATTGAGACCACAGATTTTCCGAATGTGTATGCATGTATACATATAAATAAATAAATAAATATATATATATATATATATATATATATATATATTACATATGCATATAACCTACATGCGAAATTAGTGGGCTCATTGATTTGTAGGCTAGAATGTGTGAGTGTCTGCGTCATTTATACATGTTATAAACTAAGAAAGTCAAATGCACCCTTTGATGAATCACACACAAATGCACCCTTTGATGAATCATGCACTGTCACACCCTTTCAAATCTCCCACATGATATATCATACTGTTTCACAGGCGTCCATCAGGGTTACAAGTGCAAAACAACACCAGTCAACTGTCACGGGCAGATTATTTACAAATATAAACAAGTTTTCATGGTAACATATCACCACCGAGGACGCAAATGAGTTTATGACACTTTCACCAACGCTAGGAGGATAGAAATTAGGATATCTGAAATCAATGCCATTATTCAATTACTGTTTACGAAACTGCCTTGCAATACATTGAACTTAATTTTCATTAATAACTAAAAAACTAATGGTTTTCGGGCATACGTTTATACGAATTTTTTTTCTTGTTTTGGTGTAAGGAGACTATAAACATATTGTATGTATATATATATATATATATATATATATATATGTGTGTGTGTGTGTGTGTGTGTGTGTGTGTGTGTGTGTGTGTGTTGGTAAGTCTTTGACTAGTGATGAAGGTCGGTATGTTATTCATTCTTAGTTTTATGCTGTATTAGGATTAATAAACTTGTTTTCTCCACTTGTTTGTGTCCATTATTTCTTTTGTTTTGTGTCTGTCACTACCGGGAAAGCGTCTCTGAACATGCATTGATATGTTATTTCCCATCGTCTGGGTGTACTATATCCCTCCTGAAAGTTTCTAACTGCTGTACTGATACATCCTGTATGTATTACTAGTGATTTCTCGGATTTCTCGTCAGATGAAGTAAGGTTAGTATTACATTTTTTTCTGGTTTAATGGAGAATAACTAGAGCCAATGATTTTTGGTGAAAATAATATTGCAGCAATTTGTTTCAGTGCCTTATGTGCACATCTGCATCTGTGCTTCATGGTTATTGGCAGAATACATTAGTGCAGTGACCTATCACTCATTTGACTGCGCCAGTCATAACAAGGTTACAGCAACACCACACGTCTGTGATTTGTGGGTAGAACGCCGAGACGCTGAGAGTTAAAAGCATCCAATCGCTGACCACTATGCACAGCTGCAGATGTGCACATAAGACATTGAAACAAACTGTTGCAAAATTAATATCGCAAAGATCTGTGACTCTAGGAATAACCCATTCGTATGATAACAGAAGAACGGTCGCACGAAATATAACTGACATATGGTTGGATAATTGCACGAGGAAGTTTTCGCACTTGCATAAATCGTGCCACGTATATTCTCACCGCAACTCTTATACAAAACTGCACAGTTGAAGAACGGTTTAGTTAAGTGTATTAAAATAAGCTTTACGCAACAAAATATGTGTTGACGGACTGCTAACTTAATAATTTTAATTGTTGCAACCAAACTAGTTTGATGTTAAACTTTCTTGCCCTAATTTGCAGGTTCGTTTGACGGTTTTCTATAATTGTTTGGTTGTATAGAGTGTGTAATTTGTAACCATAAAACATGAAGAGGTAGAGCCTTGTAACAACCTGTGACTTTCGTGGTTTACATAGTACTCAAGCATTTACGACTAGCCTGAGTCTATAAGATTGCATCGTTCTTACTCCTCACCGATTTATTAGAATTTATACACCGATTTAAGTAGTAAAATTTTCCGTCTCTGTTTTCTATTGCAAAACAAAGTGGTCTTATCGACATTGTTTGTATCTGAATGAAATATCATGAAGTACAACTGCTGTCAAGCTGACATATGCATCACAAAATAACTTACGATGTGTCATTACGAGTTAAATCTTGCACAAACACAAAAGTTTCCTAGGACTACACAAAACGATCATGTGATTATTTCCAAAAAAAATAATTATTTTTGCATCATCATATTTTTTCTTCAAAGAAACGTACGTACTTTGACACACAACATATTATTTTGTTGGCTAATAATAATCAAATTAGTAGCGTCTGGTATTTTGTTCGCGTACAAAAAAAAAGTTTGTTAGCTCAAGCTCCACCACAGGCATAGGCAGTTCAAGATAAAGTGAGCACTCATACAAAAGCCCTGCTAAAGTTCCATTTTAAACCAGTTCGTATCTTTCCACGCGTAACAGCTGACGCCGGTAAATATCTTAATGATTGCGCGTGTAAGATAAATAATGCAGTCAGTATGAATCGGTACAGTTTGATAAAATAAGTTTATTAATTATAAAAATATAGTTATTATGTCTTTTTCGGTTGCTTTTTTTTCATTACTGTTTAATTTACATAGGAAAATACACGGAACTATATTACGTAATTCCACTGCCAACCATACAAACAGTAAGGCAACTAGAGTTAATGTTGAATTGTATGCAGTAACGGCTAGTGGTATTTTTCAAATGTTAAAGTTTTGGTGCTCACCTTATCCCGAACAAGCAATAACAACTTTTCAGGACTAAATTATTTTGATTCATATAATTTTCCAGATCACTCTCTTTTCACAGCTGAGAATGGCCACTGTTGGTTTTTCTTTTCGAAGATGACATTATCATTGGATACGTTGTCTACCAAAAACAAACGTTAAATTTAAACTCTCAAGATAAATTGAGTTTACGAAAGAAAAAAAAAATACTTACCCAAGAGACAGACGTTAACTATTGTGAGGGAATTTTTTGAGCTGAAATTCTGCACCAAGCTACGACTGGCATGCGTAGAGTACAGAGTTACAATAACATTATGTTTGTCAGGCTGGACCACAGGCCCAGCTAAACTGTTTGCTACTGCTTTGAATGTTTGTGACTACAGCCAAGTAATTGCTTCTACTTTCGCCAACTATTCATACGTGCTTGATAGTGAGGAATATACAGCCCAATCTGTAGCCATGCAACACAAGTTGCCTGTCTGTTAGGCGTTAACTGTAACCATACACACTCACTGCACTTCCTGTAGCACGTTCATTCAGAAATTAAGTGAAAATTAAATTATACGCTAACTTAGTATTAACAATTCAAGGCGACTCACCTTTTCTCTATACTCACTATCATAAGTTACGCTACAAATTGAGTATCAGTAAATAAAGTTACCGTATTCGGTGCTGATAATTTTTAACGCCTTTTCGTGATGTCTAAATTGTTACAACAATTCAGGTTTCATTTTCTAACACATACATTTTGATATAGTTTAATAAAGTAATAAAGTTTACGATTATAAATATTTGTACATAAATATATTTATTACAAAAAATTGTAATAGTTCCTTTTAATGTTTCTATTTAAGAAGAAAAATAAACAATCAGGTAAAGTAAAAGAATATATTTTAATTTATATTGTTACAAGATTACCATTATTTTTTAAATAAGATAAACGACAACATCAATGCGTATTATAGTTCCTGTAGGTTAATTCTAAAATATTTGTGTTATTTCATATTTGTAATTTATTTGCTGAGGTATATATTTTCTATTTGAACTGTATAAATGTGTTCCTGTTCATCTGCTGCATGTAATAAGGTACAGCGTACAAAATAATTTTCATATTCATTATCCTTTTATTATTAAAAAATTAAGTCATATATGTTAACGTTCTGCTGTCTTATTGGAATACGACACTTAAACAAAGCAAAGGAAATAAATATAAAAGTTAATATGTGAAACTAAATAATAACATTTATTTAATATTATTTGTGAATAAAAGTGAAGAAGACGTTCCAATTGGTAAAATATTTAATTACAATTTATGTAATCGAACAATAGTTTATTTAGTAAAAATGTTTTAGCATTGTGAAAAACAAACACTAGAAAGTGTGTATAGTAGAAAAGTAAAATTAATAAAACGTTAATGTCATTCAAACGTGGTTTAAAGTATAAATACATATTACAGAAAATTATAAAACGTTTTGATACATACTATTCATAATAATGATAACTTATCGTAATGCAGGTAAAACTTAGTACGTATTAGAATGATTTATTTTTTCAATATGTACATTTATAACCTTTAAATTTCACTATTTGAAACGAAATAATACAAATGCTATAAATCAAGTCTTTCAAGTTATTTACAGATACAGAACTATAAATGTCGCGGGTTCAACGACCAGCCGGCTGGACTGCACAGTCCTGTGTACACTATGTCCTCAGTTACTTGTACATTGTCTGCTGCTCCAGTGAGTGGCCAGTTGTACATGTGGCAAGGTAGCAGTGAGTGTTTTCATGTAGGTCAGTTATTAGTTCACAGTCCTCAAGGAAAAGTTTCATCAACAGAGCTCATATTACGAAGATAATTAACGTGTATAAGTGTCTGAAATCTGGCGTCTTCTCAAACGAATTCGCGAAATGTCCGGGTCTCTATCGATCACTATTCATTAAATATACTTGACATTACAACATACTATAAAACTGTTCTTGAACTATAGTTCAAGCATATTCTAATTTATGACAACTCAACTTTCATGATTTTATATTTTTTTATGTTAACATAAACTTTTCGCCCTTGCCAATATATGATTAACATATCACTTATTTTAAGGAAACAACTGTATTATGATTAGAGATGATGGTATATCACGAAAATGATTGTTTCCACATACCCTTGAATGAGTGAGTGAGTGAGAGATTTTGGTCAGCGCTTAACATCGAGGTCTTAGCGCTCGTGAGGGGTGACATGAGGTGAGTATGGAGAATTACCGGGATGAAAGGGCGGGGGAAACGGGAGATCCCCGAGAAAACTCGCCGACCATCGGCATCGTCCGACACGATTCCCACATGCGAAAAACTGGGGACCGACCCCGCCGGGAATCGAACTCGGATCGCCTTGGTGGGAGGCGAATGGTCTGACTATTCGGCCACCGCGGCCCCATATACCCTTGAAAACACTGTAGTTAGGGACCACTGATTTTCGCGAAAAGAATTTTGCAACAGCTTTGTTTCCGTGCCTTACGCGCACATCTGCAGTTCTGTTTCGTGGTAAGTGATTAGATATTTTAATTCTCACGAGCCTTGCTATTCTACCGGCAAATCACAGGCGTGTGTTGTTGCAGGAACGTTATTGTGATTGGCTCAGTCAAATGATTTACGCCACTTTAAAAAGACATGCTGTCAATAAGCATGAAGCAGAATTGCATATGTGCACGTAAGGCACTGAAACAAAGTGAGGCAAAATTCTTTTCGCGAAAAAAACAGGGGTCCCTAGCTGTAGCTTATTGCAACACATGTATGTTTGGGTGACGTACGTCCGACAGCTGTCTGCAGACCAATAACAGGCATCAAATATTACATTAGCGGGATTATTATTGACTCAGTCAAATAGGGCAACAGCGCACATGCAAGCGAAAGCCAGTAATCTTCTGGTTGGCTGAACATGTGTTAAAACCCAGCAAACAGTCAAGTATTCCGGCGATAAACCATCATTAGGGACTGGAAAATTTCGCGAATTCAATTACCTGTAGGTAGGGCCACGATTTTGTCGCGAAAAGATTTTTGCCCCACTTTGTTTCAGTGTCTCTCGTGCACATCGGCAGTTCTGTTTCAAGGTTATTGGCAGCGTGTCTATGTTCAGACACGTTTCTCATTTGACTGCACCAATCAGAATAAGATTATTGTCACTCCGTACGTCTATAATTTGCCAAGGCCAGTGAGAGTAAAATCATCCAATCACAGACGAT
>PNEQ01084773.1:0-30565 GCA_003012365.1 Medauroidea extradentata
ATCTCGATTGATTCGATAGATATGGAATGATAATCGAAAACACATTTCACGTATTTTCACCCCTTTAAATAAAGAATTTCGAAACGATTTTGAGTCCTGCCATAGACATTTGTAAAAGTAACCAATTAAAGTTAAAATCACGACGATAGCCAATTGTGTTTCAAAGATAAAGACGATTCATTAAAAACACATTTTGCCCATTTTTACTGCCTGGGGGTCGAATTTAAAAAAAAACCTAAAACTACTTTTTAGGTATTTATGTAAGCAATATTTTGAAGTGAATATCAACTCTGTATCCAGAAGGGTTCGATAGATATCGATAGTTGATTGGAAACACATTTAACGTCTTTTCAGCCCCTTAAAAGTTGAACTTCGAAAAATCCTTAAATTGGCTAATATGCATTTTTACAAGTGTCCTATTAAAGTAAAAATCACGATGATAGGCCGTCGGGTTCGAGCTCTATTGACGTTTCTTCGGAAACACATTTCACACCTTTTCACCCCCTTAGAGGTCGAATTCCAAAAATCCCTTCTTAGTGCTCGCCTACGACCTGAAGGGAACCCCCACAAAAAATTTCACGATTCTAGGTCCAGTGGTTTGGGCTGCAGTTTGATATGTCAGTCAGTCAGTCAGTCAATCAGTCACCTTTCATTTTTATATATATAGATGTATGACAGCTTTCTCGTAGTAGTAGTTAGAATGTTAAGTACCTTGTTTGAAGTCAATATGCTTTTGTCTATGCTACCAACAAGTGAATGTTTAAAATTCCTCGTTCGGATAATGTTGCTCACTTTGTACGTAGACACAAAGTGCGTTAAATAATACTTACAATGTGACCAACTCAAAAAAAGTGCTGCCAACCGTTGGACAAATATACTATTTGAGGTATGATTTTGGTCTGTGGTAGTACCTATGAACTATAGTAACCCATTGTACTTCGGGAAAAGTAGTGAAATTCAGCTCCTATAAAGTTTTAAAAATTTGAAGTTTTCATACACTTACAAATTTACCTGGAGTAAGGAAATGTATAATAAAAAGCAAAACCGACGTAGGGAACCATTCCGATGCTAACTTCCGAGACGTTTTGGAAATTGGAACATCGTTTTTGTTTTCCAAGCGGCACGCCAGCACATGTTGAGTTGTTGATGAACTGAGTTATAATATTCACAATGTTTACAGAATAGTCATTTGGTACAGTGACCTGCTTCACATCTGTTGTGTGTGTATTTTTACAATAACTGATATTTTTTTTTTAATTTAATGAGAATTATTTTTGGTGCAGTACGATTTTGTATGAAATGCTTTAAAAGTTGTGTAATTTTTGGAAGGGACGTAAGTATGCACCTAAGCACCTACACACTAACAGGCAAAACTGCGCAAAACTTTTAGGAATGTACAAAATACCATAATTATATTATGACAATGTCATGGGATATTTTAAAGTGTTACAAGAATGTAATATACACAATAGCGAGGTTGCTGCCTTGTACAGCGAATAGGAACAGGCACTGAAATTTGTATTTCTTGCTGAATTGATTTTCCAATGGTTGTTATTAAAAATTTTAAGTAAAATAATAAAAATATTAATGTTAAAAGTGTTAACGATGCTCCGACTGTATTTTCAGTTTAAAACTTCAATCACGTAGCAAACTGCTTTTTTCCCCTTAAAAAAAATACCCATATTAACACCATATAACCAAGGCTAATCTTACTATCGCTATTGCAATATGAGTATTACACATACAAACATTATCTTTACATTTTAACTTAGACACAGTCGTTCTTATTTTCGATGCGTTCTCGGAAGCCAAGTGTAAGGAATGGTTAATTACAAATTTTACAAAAACTTTTTTTGCATTACTTGATTTAACAGAACGCAACTCAAATAAGAACGGCTGCGTCTTTAATAAATTGCTAAGATAATTTTTATACGCGAAATACTTTTATTGCTATGAACGTAGTAAAAATAGCTTTCGTTTAAATGGGGTTAATGAGGGTTGCATAGGTGCGCCTGGAACACTGGAACAGCCTCTTAAAGTTGTTCAAATGCCACATTTCTCCTCAATTTTAACGGTTTATTCGTAGTTTTATGACTTCCTAGTAAAGAAAACACGATTATTTCACTTAATACTTTTTAAACATAATTATGAACAATTTAACAGATAATAATGAATAATGCAAATTTCAATACATTGATTAGTCACAGTGGAACTCAAGTGTTTCTTGAAGTTAGTACAACTCCATGAAGAAATGTGTCTGGAATCGATCGTTTCGTTCGCCTTCAATAGATGTTTAATGTTTAGCTATTTTTACTTTGAATGTTATTATACAATTTTAAATAAAACTTCATTCGAATTCCTTAATGAATTTCAAAGATACTACTTTATTGCGTCTTGGTGTGTTTAACATGTCCGATGCAGATCAACTTGGTTGTATAGTCAAATTTTGAAATTTGTATTGCAATATATTTATCATTTAATGGCTCATAACTATCCTAATTAATTTTCATTAATTATCTACATCTTTTGTTACAATTTTCTCTTGTTAGTACTCGATAAAACGTAATCAAAATATTACTGAAGATACAGAAAGTAATTTTGGACCACTTGAACTCAAAGCAAGATAGTGATTATCTTGTGAATAGCAAACAGCCTTATGGGACTGCCGACGTTTTCTGAGATTAGTTAAAACTGAAAATTTTCCACTGCCGAACTTCGCATCGGTTTAACCCAAAGTTATCGGGAAAAAACATTGTTAGTTATGTTAGGCCCAATGCTTGAGGCCATGCGGCTCTGTTTCCACTGTTAATTTTTTTTTTCGATATTTATTTTTTTCATCTGCTTAAACGAGAGCAAATATCGCAAATCTATTTGGCAGTTCTGTTTAAAATGGTTTCTCGGCGCTAGCTACATGTTTAGAGAAGAGATATTGTACGATTTCAACTAATAGTCAACTATCAAATTTGTTAATTACATGAATAGTTAAAATAGTAGCATGGAGTATTTTGAAAAATTCAGCCAACGTAGTGACAGCCGTTTTTTAAAAAAACTGTCTTTTAATATCCCTTTAGCCAGCAACGGTACACCCATCTGAGTAGCTAGTTGAGACGTATTAACACGACTGATATGTCGCCGACTTGTGTCAGTGTGTAAATTTGCCACTTAGTTACTAGGTCACATCTATGGGCTGACAACAGCTGTGCAAAAAAATCTGTAACATTTGTAGGTAAAATACGTGAATTTATTAATGCTGTGGCAAAATGAGTGGACATTGTTAAATATGAGAGTATACTCAGAACGAGTAAGCCGTCGTAAATATCCTTTCCAAGGAAAGTTTTAAAACCTATAATTACGAAACCATTTGTGCACACCACGGCCGTAGAAAACAGGTCTGGACACTCGCCTATCTAACAATGTATTTTGCTTGATCCCCTTGTTGTTTGGCTGCAGTTCGTCAAGTTATCGAGAATGTCGTACTTTCTGGCGCTGTAATCCGGGCGGTCCGACTCAAACTCCGTCCACTTTTTTTCCATTGATAATTTATAAAGTAAATAAAGATTGCTGGAGCCTTTTCTTAAATTTGTGAGCGAAGAAAGTACTTCATAAATTGATAAGAAATACGTTTTGATGAATTGTTTATCTTAGCGGAAATGAAGTGGACGGAGTTGAGTCCGACCGCCCTAACTGAAGCACCAATAAAACACAATATTCTCGGTAACTTGGTGAACTACAGCCAAACAACAAGGGGGTCAAGTTTCCAGGCGAGTGTCCAGACCTGTTCTTCTACGGCCGTGGTGCACACTGATATTTCGAATAACGTTACATGTTCCAACACGTTAACTTTTTATGAGACGGCGATTAGAACTTATTTGTTTTGTTGTAAGAACAATTTCGTCACACGATAAATTACCTAAATATATGTAAGCTTATGTGGTTAACTTTAAATAATAATGGAAAATTCCTAGCAAGAATATAGTGGTTCAAATATCTTCGTTTTTTTTTCTACCTGTGATTGACGAGCAGTCCGTTACAATACATTGCTCTCATAAGAGATATTCTTGTAAATTTTTCAGACAGCCCTCTGTCAGCCCCTGGAAGAAACCAACCGTTTGCTATTTTTTCAAGAGTTAGTCCTCGACAGGCATCTACTGTTAATAGCAAGCAGAGGAGGTGCGTATAAACATCATTGTGTGCAGTATAGCGAATTGTGTGTTTGGTAAAAATGCAACATACCAACTGAGCGAATGGGCAACTGGAAACTGCATTTAGAATGTGTGCACAACTTAATTCCATAATTTCATTTCACTGGACATTTTCTTTATGAAATATCACGCAGACTGAATTTTTAATATATGCAGATAAACTGCTGAACATCAGACACTCAGTTTTATTAGATAACGGAATACTCCGTAAAATTACGGACAATCCGTTTTCCTCACAAAAATTTAATTTATTTAAATTACTGACGCTATATTTTCCAGAAATATTAAAAATATTTAAACAGTTACGTTTTCTCGATCTTGATGTACCATTTAGAAACGTGTAAAATTCCGCCAACCTGCCGTGATTCGAACCCATGATCTTACGCTTTCCAAGCTGACACACTAACCATACTGTACTACAGTGACACGATAATCAGTAAGCTAGTTCCACGCAATGGTAAGAGACAAATTTTATAAGATACAACCTTTGTTTTTGACGTCCTGATTTTACAGAACTTCATTTGCATCATGATGAGAAAAAGACTTTATTCTATAGAAATAAATAACTTTACTGTCGCGAAACGCAGAGAAGAGGTGCGATTTTTTTTTCAGCTGTGATAAGTTCCATGTAGAGACATGCATGGCCGCCCACTGCAGGATATGTGAAGCGAGGAGAATAGAAGATGTGTGTGGCCTCTCCGGAACACTTCGGCCACATATTCTCTTCACGACAGGAAGCAGTGCTTCGATTTTATTATCTCAACTTGTTTTGTATTCTCTTCGTTTCGCACTAGTGCGCATTTACATTAACTCTAGCAGTCATAGTGATCATTAATACCAGCATTTTTTTTTTTTAAGAAACGAAATAAAATATGCTTTAAAATTGTAGAAACATGTTTCCATGAATCAATTGAAAGTTACTGTCAAACACCCATAAACTGGCAATACGGACAAACTTCCGTTAACGAAAAATTGCGGAAGTCACTTCCGCATAAGTACAGTACTATTTTGTAAATATTTACATGAATTTACGGAAATTTTTAACAGTGTAGTGTAAATAGCAGAGACTTCAGAAAACTCACAGACGATGGTTATTTAGCCATCAGAAGATGTAGACATTTTTTTGTAAATACCTTTATCGCTTACAGATATAGCAGTTATATATTTGTTAAGAGGAAAATAAGGCATAAAATGAAAACTTGATAAGAAAATCTGGTTTGCGTAGAATACCGTGTGGATATGTTGAAAGGTAAGAGGGCCATAAGAAAATGTTCACAGAAGAAGACGAACTGTCAGACCATTCATTCATGACATGGACGTGCAATGAGCAGAACCACGTGGTCGAGGATACCATCTTTGAGATGAAATAATAAAACATCCTCAGTTTATTTATAAGTCATTCGGGATAAAGTGAGCACTAAAAATTTAACATTTAAAAAATATCACTGGCAGCTACTGCATATAGTTCAACTTTAAGTATAGTCCCTTTACTGCTTGTATAGTTGGCAGCGAAATTATGCAATAAGGTTGCGTGTAATTTCCTATTTAAACACAACAATACTGAATAAAATTCTGCATAATTGTATTTTATATCCTTAATTAACTTTTTTATCGAACTAAATAGTTACCTACCAACTGCACAATTTATCTTACGCGCAAACATCAATAACGTGTTCAGAGAGGTTAGACATTTCCCGTCGATAGCCGTTACGTGCGGAAAGATACGAATTGGCTGAAAACATAATTTAAGCGGGGCTTTTTTTTATTCTCACTATATCCCGAACCGTCTGCACGAATATTTTTGTCCCGAATTCTCATTTTACAGCATGCTCCTTTAAGAACTCAACTGTCGTCTATCAGATTGCAAAGAAGTACAATGTTAAAAAGGCAAAATATGTAACAACCGAGCGAGGCGGAGCAACGGTAAAACACTGCCCTCACATTCGGGAGGACCTGGGTTCAGTCCCCGACTCCGGCCATCCCGATTTCGGTTTTCCAGGGTTTTCTGAAATCGCTCCAGGCGAATACTGGAATGGTTCGCCGGCCGACTCCTTCCCCCTCCCCCTTTTTTTGTGATCCTCTACCAATGCGTGTGCTGTTCGAGGACACATAAAAGGTCTAAATAAATAAAACTTACTGACTAGGCTAAGGTTCTACGATAGTTTTGACATTCATATATTTGGAACTTACTCTCAAAAAGTATTAGATAATGGACATTATTGCTAATTTCATCAACTATAATGAACGCAATCATCAATTAAATCATCTTGGTTACTTATTGTAATTTAGACCCCTATTACCCTATCAAAACTACTAAATTAATCCCACAAGTATTACAGTCGTAGGTCACGTGTATTTGTGGGTTATTTATATTAAAAATCACTTCTTCTAAATGGCAGCGTTATAAACATAACAGAGTGATCAGCAGTTTCTCAGGCAAACACTAACAATAATGGTGACCAACTTCTGAATATAATTTGGGTGCAGCAGTGAACCTGGTGGTCAATTACATAATCAGATACAGTTGCAACCACTTTGGCGATACAATCCAGAATTTGTATGGCTGCAACGACCACCTCTGGTAGCTCACTTTAAATCAAATATGATGGCAGTTATCCCACCATAACTTGTGATGAAGATGTTCACTGGGAGAAACCTACCAAAAAGGTGATGCAAATAAGATGGAGTCAATTATCCTTTAAGGGGCTTAAGAATTTTGAACAGGGATATAGCAGAAGATTTTTTGGAATGACAGAGCACGAGTAGGGCTCCTGAGATAGGTGCTTGGGATTCGAACCATGATCTGGCGGAAGATTCGATGGAATGACAGAACATAAACGGCGTATTCTAGAAATTTATTAAACTAAATATGATTGACGGAGATTAAATGGCTGATAAGAGTCTTATCATCACACTAAAGGTCAAGATAAATGTCACAATAGTCAAGTTATAGAACATCAAAATTGGCCTCCATGAAATCATCCAAAATACCTACCACGATGTCACCCAAGATGGCAGCAATGATCATGATCCGAAGTTGTGCTGGGAGCCCCATAATCCAGCTAGTCATACACACACATCACACACAACAGATAGGAGTGGATTTAGTTGCTTGGCCATACTCCATTGTGAAATACGACATTGACACCGTTCTTTCAAATATCACAGAAAGGAGTGTTATCTCATTAGCCTGTTTTTCCTTCTGACGGCAGGCTTAAAATACATTTGGGTACACGTCTTCTGAATTGTTTTTCTATTTTTTTTTTTCAGAAAGTGTTATTCCTGCCCCGTCTAAAGGATACAGAGTAACAGTATAGTAATTAGGTTGTGACTGTAGATCGGCAGATAATACAAAGCTCAACATACAGCCGCGTCGATGAACTTCAAATACGATTTACGAATGCATCATCGGTTAGATTATACATGTGTTCAATGTATTAAAATTGCTTATTCGGAAGTAAGTAAAAATTGCTCATTATTCAAGCGAACTAAATTAAAATGAACGGTTACACACAAATTGTTAATTGTATAAAAATCCACTGTTTTCTTCCAAATGTGCAGTTCTTCACAGTTTTATCTACAAATAAAACATTCACAAACAAATTTTATAACCGAAAATAAAAAGTTATATCCTTATGGTAAATCTGTTGCTCCATTTCTTATTTTCACTGTGATTTTTTACGAATAACTTGTTTATTAGAAATAACAGAACTATTTACTGCTAAGTAAATAATATGAATAAATACTATCACCTTTTTGTTTGGAAGATATTGGTATATCTTATGGACAAGTTTGCAAAAATTTATTCGACTTTGCACAGGTATCGCTAAGGGACAAAATTTATTCAGGCGCTTATTAAGAGAACTTTGGATGCAAATCTAAACATTACCGGAAGTAACAAGTTATTTCGATAAACACCAAGATAAATTTGACCCCGTACCCAGTAGGGTAGCCAGTATTTCATTTTGGGAGGGGACAGGCTTGAGCTCGACATACCTGACTGATATAAATTTGCTACCAAATTATGAATGTCTATAACAGAAACACTCTTTCGAAACTGTGCGAAGTCCTCAATAAATATAGCATTTGACGAGTAATTCATACACTTAACTTTTTATATATAGTATTATTTAGTATAAATATTTACGTTTAGACTGACACTGCGTCTTTTTGTAAGACGCGAAATATCGTCCACTAGGAACGACTCATCTTTCCTTATCTTTATGACTGTGCTACAAATTATACTCAAATAGGTTTTGCATAAAACATAAATTTTCTTTTGCTCCAGACTCTGTACTTTCAGTAATAATAGCTTTCAGATGTAAACAATATACTTGAAGTTGTTTATCTGGAACACTTTCACGAGGGAAAACCGAACCACGCTCGCTTTTTTTGACGAAGCGTCTTTCCACTGATATGTCGTTCTGAAGACGAGGTAATCACACGAACCATGCTCGGCCTGCAGGGAGGTCTGGCAACCGTCCTGCGCTCACAGTCGTTAGCACCGACGTGCCACGCAGGAGACGTTGACAGCGACGATCGCCAGGCAGGCCGCAGTGAACGCCGGCCCATACCGGGGCCAACATCGAAGACCATAATTCTGCAGGTAAAGAGACACATAAACGCCCCCCTAAACCAGCTTAGGTGTCCTGGGGAATTTAGCCGATTTTAAGCTTTGGATCACGTACATACTGCATTTCCGCTAAGATATGTTGAAATCGGGACTACTGTGCAGTAACGGGGGAGGTTTCGAAAGTGCGTAGCCTACCTAACCGTGATCCATGTCTATTTTATTATATGAAGGCACTGTTTACAGGGTTTAAACAAGTGTATACAACTATATCCGTCAGTATGCATGACTATACGAGACGAGCAATTTGATACAAGATCACTCTTCTTTCCCGATTTATGTAACTTTTTTTTGGTATTGTGACATGAAACTAAATAACTAAGCACAGCAGTGCAATGGACATCTTAGTACACATATGCAGAGCGATTTACCTATATTTCCTAACCCTATGGAACACAAGTGTCCCATATATTATATCGTTGTTCTCGGAGTCCATGTACACTTCTGGGTATAGTTCTAAACACGTATCGTATACACACTCCACACACACACACACACACACACACACATATATATATATATATATATATATATATATATATATATATATATATACACAAACACATGTACTCTATTTTATTTACAATAATTTAGCAGTTGTTTATCTAGCTATTAAATCGAAGATACTTCGTTATCTACTATACCCCGTCTGATTCATCGTTGAACAAGGAAATAAAAGTTCTCATGCTGCTGTAATTAAAACTCCGTATGAAAGTTTACCATTACTGTACGTTCCAGCAGTTACCCACTTTTGTGAAACTCATAGTTAGATAAATATATATAGTATAGAAAATATATTAAATTATATAATTTTATACTATATTATTTTATGCTAGGTTATATCATATTATACTTCAGATGATCATAAGAAACTTCAAGATGACATAAATGCCGTACAGAAGTGGTGTAATAATAACAAAATATTTCTTGATTTAGAAAATTTTTACTGCATTACATTTACTAAAATTTAGTTTACCTAGTAAAAGCAATGGAGTGAACATTTTCGAAATCAAGAACAATTTTGCTATCATTTCACTACTTGTGCACTGCATTTATGTCGTCTTGAAGTTTCTTATGATCATCTACGTGATTTATGAGTGCTGCTCGATTAACAGCTCTACTTTAATCACCATATTGATAACTTTATCTTTAAGCTTTCTAGATACTTACGCCTTATTGCTTTCATTACAAAAGCAGCAAACTCTGAGTGATTCAATGCTATGTCTTTATTATTCTTTAATAAGATCTTAGTTTGAATATGGGTCAGTTGTATGGAACTCACTCGTGGAGACTGACTCTATAAACGTCTGGAAAATATTCAAATTGAAATACTATTCAAAATCATCCATTCAACAGACACACAATCCTACTAAATGGGTAGTTTATCGTACTTCAAGAGAGATGGTTCAAAAACAAGATGTAGAAACTTTTTTTTTCTTTAAGAGTTATTTTTCAGTTTTCTATTGCAGTGAAATTATAAACAATGCATCCCTGAAAGTACAACCCTACTGGCAAATAAATTGATATTTATTTGCAGCAAAACATAATTCTAAATCATTGTATTACATAACTTTTTGTAATATTTTGTTTACTTGTAGTATTGTGTAGTGTTTTTTTATGTATTTTTCAATAAAGAACCATGGTAATATGTTTGTAACAGACTGTTTGGAAGACAAATTAATAATATATTATATCGTATTATGTTATATTACGTGAATATACCTTATATCGTATTACATTATATGTAATTATATTATGTATTATTGTTTATTATACTATATATTATTATATTGTAAAAAACATAATGTAAGCAATGCTAAAATATGTAATATTATATATTTATATAAATATATGTATGCATCTGGATGTGTGTGTAGATCAAGATCTTTATCACTTACATTTGTTTGACCGCATTACACATAGAGTTATTTATCTCTGTATGTCATATATAAGTTTTTTTGAAATGTTGTTGAAGAATGCTGAGCTATAACACTTACCGTTTTGAATGCTTTTGTTAATGTTACACAGATTTGCCATAGTGAAGAATTACGCCAAAATACTAATGATCAAAAAGATGGTAATATTGCTACTTATAATGATATTGGGATTTTTAATGTTCTGGCAAGAAAGCGAGAGGGTTTTAGGAATACCAAGGACTGTTTTAAAGCCTCATCGCTCGACAGTTTTGAAAACTCCAGTGAGAGGGGAGGACAATATATTCTTCATCAACTCAGCGTGTACGATCAGCGGCCCTAATAAGACATTCATATCTATGAACCCACGTCAGGCGTGCGCCGTGGAGTCTGCGGCCTACCAGAACCCCAAGAAGAATATCTACTACTTGGACACGTGTCTCGATGTTGTGAACTTCAGCGCATCTTCTGTTGGAGATATGGGGCATCAATTGTTCTATTACGATAATGTGTACGTCTTCAATCTACAGCTGGTCAGCTACCTGCAAGGCACTCCTCTGGAAGAGTGGGCCAAGCTGGGGAAGCTGAATACTTCCAAGTATCCCATTGAACATGCCAGCGATATACTCAGGCTCGTCACATTGTGGAAGTATGGAGGTCTATACATGGACCTAGACATGATAGTTCTGAGGTACGTACTCTATCTGGTAACTTGCTTATTGCTTATTTATTCTCCCGCTTTACGCCCATACTTGACTAGTGCCTCGCATTCTGAACTATTGCTCACTGACAGTCATGGCTTACACAAGATTCAAACTCCAACCCCCTTACTGGACTGTAATGTCTCAGCGACCTCAATACAATCTCCTTCTCCCTTTTCTCTGATGTATACATTGGTAGTCAGCTTTCAACCGAAAAATTCACGTACTACAAAAATATTTATTTGTGATATAAACCAAGGTGTTCTGCAAATTTAAGTTCAAACTGAAATGCTACTTAAAACGGTCATAACATCGCAGAAATAGCTACTACATTATTATAAAACCATTGTTTACCAGTTGCTTCTGATTCACTATAGTAGTAGATAAATGCCGATACGAGCTCAGCTCCTTTTACACCACTACATTCAGCCATCCCAAAAACAGTGACGAAATCAAAAAGCGACAAAATCAAAGGGTGGTGAAATTAAAAGGTGCCTAAATAAATAATTACCTAAATCAAAGAGTGCTTAAACCAAAAAGTTTCTAAATCAAAACGTGTCGATATCAAAAATTGCCTAAATCAAAACAGTTTTAGTCCTTTTGAGGAGCCTGAAAACCGTGTTTTATTTAGTGGACGGCATTTTCAAAATCATAGGGACGCAGTTTGAAATGCGTCTTCTCTCCGTACACAAACGCATGTGAAAATTTTTTAATAGTTTCACAAAAAATCATACTTTCCGTACCATGTGCCAAGTCCAACAACTCTTCATGCCGCGCCAGGAGTCTTTTAATTCGGCCAGACCTTGACACCAACAAAACTGCATTGGAGAACTCAATACCTCATCACTCGGCTGACCTTTTAATTTTTTGTGGTGATGTATGGAGTTTTTTCCTGGTACCCCCGTCTCAAATGCTGTGGTGCCTTCAGCATCCAAGACACTTCAGCTATACATCTGTTACAATACTATAGAGGGTAATTTCGCTGGAGTTTAAGGGGTACATTTGCGTCTGCTACTCCTGCATTTTAACAAGAGCACGAGCATTTATTATTATTAGCAGCTCGGTTGATAAACTAACAGATTGATTGTGGGCGCCTTATATCCGCACTGAAAATTTATCCGCTTGGATCGAAATCTGAACCCACGACCCTTGCGTTAAAAGCTGCGCATTTAAACCACTGAGGTAAACTGGTTAGGACAGAGAGTATGTACCTTTAGAAGGTTCACAACGTGAGCTATATCAAGTGGTCTGGCAAGTCACGTCTAGTAGTTCGATGAGTCGCCACCTATTAGTGTTTTATGGTAAAATTTAGGACTGGACTGAACTTGAACTTGATTCTACATGGTGCGAACCTAAAGTGAACGTGAACTTAGATGTGTTTATGGTAACATTTTCGATCCAAATCGACATGTGAACATTGACTGAATCCATGCCTAGAGACATCTATTTGCAAAATGTTCAACTACAGAACAAATGACTGTCAAAAAACCCAGAGACGAATAACTTATTTGTTATATATTTCGTTTTAATTTATTCGTTAGAATATTTATTTTTATTTAATTTTCACTTCCTGTTAGTTTAATGACATTAAACAGTTTTACTTAAATAGTGCAGGACGATTCTAACCTCTAAAATAACCAAAGAAACAATTCAATATGGCGACCACTTCGTCTTCGTTCAGTTAAGGTTAATTCTACTACAGGTTAGAAAGATCAATGCTATAAGTTTGGCGCAGGGAAAATTTCTGCCACTTGAGCGCTGGTATCGCTAATGCACCAAACTGACCAATCACAGAGCTTTCCTGAATTTTAAGTTTCATTAAGTTGACAATTTAAATGGCGAAATTGGTTTCTTTTCACTTGAAAATTAAATTAAATTACAAATATAATTTCCAAGTTAATTTAAATTTAATACGGTTTCGTATTTATCTGGTCTCTTAGCGATCGAAGCGAAATTAGTGGCAGAAATTTTCCCTGTGCCAAGCTCTCCCATAGTAAAACGTATTTTCTTTCTAACCTGAAGTAGAACTAACCTTAGTTCAGTTCAGTCCGGCAGGTGTTTAAAGTAAACGTTTCAATCCGGATTCTACACTGTAGTCCACCTCGCCGACTAGACTGGATTACTCACTCCACTCCTACTTCAGTATGGTAGGTAGGTGTTTAAAGTAAAATTTGAATCAAGATTCTTGAGTCCACTCCTAGTTCAATCCGAATTGAGTTGTTACTCTAAACCACTGCCGTAGAAGAACAGGCCTGGACACTCGTCTGGAAACTTGACCCTCTTGTTGTTTGGTTGTAGTTCACCAAGTTCCCGAGAGTGTTGTGCGTGTTGGCGCTGCAATCAGGGCGGTCGGGATCAAACTCCGACCCACTTCCCTCCCACTTATTATCAAAACGTATTTTTTTTATCCATTTATGAAATACTTCCTTCGCTCTTAATCCTAAATTATGGCTTCAGCAATCTTTTTTACTTTATAATATAAACACTGGAAAAAAGTGGGCGGAGTTTAAGCCCGACCGCCCTGATAGTATCGCCAAACACGCATAACATTCTCGGTAACTTGACGAACTGCAGCCAAACAACAAGGGGGTCAAGCAAAGTACATTGGTGGATAGGCGAGTGTCCAGGCCTGTACTTCTACGACCGTGCTCTAAACTAAGTATATGAGTCGCTATCAGAGTGAGTGTGCTTCGCGTCGGCGAGTGTGTGACCGACACAGTTGCATCACAGATAGCGCTTGTTGCAGTTAAGGCCGCGTATGAGGAAACGTCGTACCGACACATACAGAGTGCGATAGCTATGCGCTGCGGTCAGACGTACTGCCTGGGTTATCTCGAGTTAAAAACAAGCCAGTATGCAATTAACGAATGGAAAACTGGAATATAATAAAGGTTGATAAAGTAATACGACTGCATTTAAGCACAGATGCGACAGAGCTATTACTTTACACTATGGATGTTACATAGCCACTATATTTGAATGATAAATCAGAGTTTTTAAGAGGGTGTGGTAGATAAATAAGCACTGAGTTCTACAATTGAGGTCTACACTTTTTGAAAGTCAATATAGAAAAACTACAAAACAGCTATCCTAGATAATGATAATAGCCAACTTTACGATCAAACATTTACCCAGAATGATGCATTTGTTAAGCGCAATCTCTTGCGCCGCAGTTGAATGTACGATATTTCGGCGTCAGAGATTGTTCTTCAGATATACGTTACTCGAGAAAAAGTTTTGTTCGGAAAGTTGGTAATAACTACTGTCTGGGATTGCTGTTTTTTTTTTTCCAGATGGACTTCGAGAAACATACAATTTCTAAACTGATGCTTTTAGCACTGTATTATATATCACGCACTATTAAGCACTGCACAATCGTATCTTTCGCCCAGAATGCAAAGAAAGTTGCAGTTAGTCACACAATCTTAATATATATAACATGAAGTGTCCTGACACTCACTCACTCACCCACTCACGCACAGCCCAAACCGCTGCACCTAGAACCATTAAGTTTTGAGGGAAGCTTCCACTTGCCCCGTAGGCACCCACTAAGAATGGATTTTTCGAAATTCTATAATAAAATGGGGTGAAAAGGGGTGAAATATGTTTTCAAAGAATCCCTGATATCTCATCAACCAGGAAAGCTATCATCATTTTTTTAACTTCATAATATTGCCCAAAGAAATGCGTATTTGTGAATTTTTCGATTTAGCGAAATTCGAACATTAAGGGGGTGAAAAGCCGTAAAATGAGTTTTTCATTAATCCGTGATTTCTTCTCAACCATTTCAGATTGTGAGGTGATTTTTTCTTTAAAATGATGCTTAAGTAAATATCTAAGAAGTATTTTTAGAATTTTTCCCAAATTCGTCCTTAAAGGCTTATAAAAAAAATTAAACGTGTTTTTTATTAATCCCACTTATCTTCTAAACCAGTGGAAATATTGAAATGGTTTTTGCTTTAAAATAAATCTTACGTAAATATCAAAAAAGTGATTTCAGGATTTCTCGAAATTCGTCTTTGAAAGCTGTTATAAAATAAAATGTGTTTTCAAATAATCATCTGTACTGCTTATACCCGTTGAGATATCGAGATGATTTTTTGATAAGAATGAAGCTTACGTACCTATCTACAAATAAAATTCAGGATTTTATGAAATTCCAAAATAAAGGAAGTGAAAAGCTGTAAAATGTTACAGTCTCCCGCCGAAAAAAGAGAATGACCACGGAGAAATAATTCAACAGTTGTTTACTTTTTGCCAACGTACTCATAAATAAAACCTCTTTGGACCGTAACCTGTACATACGAATGAATTATCACGGCCTGCTTTTAAGCATTCACTCAGGTATTGTATAAAGTTTGTGGTGTGGGAGGGGTGGGGTTACGGGTTTGTGTCCCGTGCAAGACTTTGCAATGGGAATTACTATGATATTATACGAGCATATTGCGTGCGCTCTTTACACTGAGCTAAGACAATTTATAGTTCACTGTTATTGAGTACGCTAGGTGTTAAATGCCTTCATCACATATTTTATCCAGAGTTACTGTTCACATTACATAATTCCACGCGGGCAAAGCCGCAGCCGGCCAGCTAGTAATAAAATAAAATGTTCTTGCGTGCGAAAGCTGTTAAAGTAGAGAATTAACGGTTTATGATTTGTGTGGTCTCACATGTAGAATTTGTGCAGTTATACTCGACACTTTTTGGAGCCGCAGATCGTTCAGTGGTTGTAAATAAAACAGTTATACTAGCAAAACAAACTTCGAGAAACAGTTGACAAATATCTGTCGAGCTTAGAAAGCACACTTCCATTTGTTCACAGTAGTTCCATAAAATGTTGGTTATTAAACGATTATTATTAGTTAATAAATGTTTATTCTGATACAAAAATTACGGGAAAAAAATAAAAGTGCGATGAATGCTCAGTATGTATTATACAAACTGTTGCAAAAGAATAATTATCAGTGTAAAGAAACAGATTTCACATCACCTAAGACCAAACAAAGCAGAGAATGGCACAAAACTGTTTGCAGAAAAATGTTTAATTACTTGAAGTGGAAATGGCTTTATTTTTAATGACACCAAACATACTTACACATTACTTTACGGAAGGTTTATGTTTAAGCCTACTGCAAAATTCACTTTTTCATCTATTTTTTATGGTGATACCCTGCATGTCGAATCTTTTTCCTCTTTTAAATACATAGGCACAAATTTCTCGAGCTGCTTTTTCTTCAGGAGCAAATGCCAATTCGCTTTCGTTTTCATACACCACTTCTTCTACAGGTGTAGTTTTCTTAATCTTATTATATAAAATGAAGTGTCCTGACACACTCACTCACTCATCAACGCATAGCCCAAACCGCTGGACCTAGATCCATGAAATTTTGAGGGCAGCTTCCACTTGCCCCGTAGACACCCACTAAGAAAGGATTTTTCGAAATTCGATAATTAAGGGAGTGAAAAGGGGTGAAATGTGTTTTTAAATAATCCTTGATATCTCATTAACCGGGAATACTATCATAAATTTTTTAACTTCATAATATTGCCCAAAGAATAAATCCGATGATTTCTCCTAAACCATTTCAGATAGTGAGGTGATTTTTTTTAATGATGTTTAAGTAAATATCTAAAAATTATTTTTACAATTTTTCGAAATTCGTCCTTGAAAGCTCATAAAAAAATAAAACGTTTTTTTTTTTTTAATAAGTACCATTTATCTCCTAAACCAATGGAAATATTGAAATGGTTTTTGTTTAAAAATAAATCTTACGTAAATATAAAAAAAGAGTAGTTTCAGGATTTTTTGAAATTCGTCCTTGAAAGCTGTTAAAAAATTAAAATGTGATTTCAAATAATCATCTGTACCGCTTATACCCGTTGAGATATCGAGATGGTTTTTTATAAGAATGAAGCTTATGTAAATATCTACAAATCAAATTCAGGTTTTTATGAAATTCAAAAATTAAGTAGGTGAAAAGCAGTAAAATGTTACAGTCTCCCGAAAAAAGAGAATGATCACGGAGAAATAATTCGACAGTATTTTCTTTTTGCCAACCTACTCATAAATAAAACCTCTTTGGACTCATACGAAAGAATTATCACGGCACGCATTTAACATTCACTCAGGTATTGTATAAAGTTTGTGGTGTGGAAGGGGTGGGGTTACGGGTTCGTATCCCGAGCAAGACTTTGCGATGGGAATTACTATGACATCATACCAGCATATTGCGCGCGCTCTTTACAGACCTAAAATAATAAACACTATTAAAATCAAAACTGAGGTGATGAATTGTCAAAATATTAAATTTGGTTAGTAATGGAACTAAACTATTTATGAAAATATGATCAAGCAAATATATTTTTGATATCGCAAGATCTTACAAAATTATGAACCAACAACGTTAGACCTAACAAAATCAAAACTTTGACGGTGAACTGTGAATAATTAAAATTTTGTTACAGTCTGTCCAGTAGTTTTCGGATGACATTAGAGATACATTAATTCATGTCTCGCTATCTTCGAAACAGGCAGTGCTTAGATGAGGAACTATCGAATTCTAAGATTGAGTTAGTATCGATCATATGGTTCCCGAAATATGAAAGAGAGCCATTTATTTTTAAACGGCAGCCATTTTGAATATAAGCACTGGACATAAACAAAATACATCGTAGTTTGGTAACCTCCTCTAAGTACACCATGTGTACCAACTTTGATGAAATTCGATCTATAAGTTCAAAAGTGTTCATGGGTAGGAGATGGACACACACATTGGGGCAGGAACATAAAGGAGAGAGAGAGAGAGACAGAGGCCCGAAAGTGATTTCGTAAGCCGATATTTCTTTCTGAAATATTGCTCAAAATACTAGTGCTACAATAATTCTCTCTTTACCACGAAAAGCCTACATTTATCAAAGTGTTTGAGGACAGTCCACACTTGTCTTTTATCACCGTTATAAAGCATCATGGGTAATGTGTGCAGGCCACTGGATGCACTAGGCTCGGACTTCGTAGTCTCAGAGCACAGCCAAACAATAGCCAATGGTGTGATGAGTTTCTCTGCTAGTGGTGTGGGCCATCAGGTTGTTGAGCTGTTTCTGGAGGACTTGGCACGAACATATAATGGCGACAGTTGGGGCGACAACGGGCCCTCACTCATCACCAGAGTCATGGGCCGAGTGTGTGACTTCATGCCGGTAAGTCTTCTCAGTGTTGATACAATCGTGATAGGTTACTTCATTGCCTTTCTTTCTCTATCTTTATCGTTGTGTTCTATTTGTGTTATGGCGAGCACGTGAATCATGCTAACGCATTTACTATTTCACTCTCTTGCATTGCCTTTCTGTTGCTATGGACACCTTAGTTGTGACGTATGAGGTCGCTGGTTCCGAACGAACGTTTGTTTTGAAGTTTAACATTGAAAACTAGAACAACCACAAAGAATATAAATTTATTTTCGATTAGTTATCAGATACTCAGTTCATTCTTTTTGTACAGCACTTCATTGAACTGCAAGTAAATTCTACTATTTAAACGAAAACAACATGCATGTTTACTTTTAGGTTAAGTAACCACGTCACTATTTACACGTAAATAACTCCGAGTACTCAAATTCTTTGATTGTAATTAAATCTGAAAACTAAAGAATTCACTAAATTTTTCTGTTACTTAATTATTACGAAAAAGGACAAAAAATTGTATCACTGCTTAGCATGGGCCCAGAGTGTTTGTTTACAACCAGCATCACCGTGTGACGTCACACTAAGTGTATTGGTCGCAGCTATGTAACTACAAAATGTCTACGGACATTATTGCAATCAAAGTTAATATGGATATTTAATCGATTTTTTGTCATTATTTGCAATTCGTATGTATTCCCACTTTTTTCTGACGTTACACATATCTTATGCCTATGTAATTTAGGTCACCCCAAGATCCTTATTCAAAATATGAGATACAAAATATAAACTGACTAGTTTTCACAACGCTTTTCATTTTCATTTAGTTTTCATTAGAATTTATTTTGAAAAGTTTTTGGTTGTTTTAGTTTTTTGTGGTAAGTTTTTAAGTATTCTAACAGTATATTTAACGTTACTGATGTTATTAAATTCTAAGAATTTTACGTACTGTAATCGTAACTTTTACATGTTCAAAATTTTACTCGATGTGTTAACTAAGAAAATTCATGACAATAATTTGGTGGCACTAAGAAAACATAATGGAAAAAGATAAAATAACTTCACACAATTTGGTATGTGCAAAAATAATTATGATACTATAAGGAAGACATTTTAGTGACTGTCTTAAATTACCCGCGACGCATTTACGTACTCTAAATATATATGCTTTGTTAGCACGCACCGTCGAGTGCAGCTACTTCAACTACAGTAGTATCTAAGACCGACTCAAAATATTTATTCTGGTGCCACTTGGTGAAGGAATGGCAGTCTTTATCTCGATGGATCAAACTTAATAGTTTAAATATTTCACTAAATTTATTTATTTCTTGCCTTATGGACTCCCAAACAAATATTTTTAGTCGGTCAAAGTTACCTATGCAGTCAGATTTACCCGCTTGACGATAGTTAGTATTTATGTTCACGGGAGAGACATTAGAGTTGTAATTGAAGCCGCACACAATCCTTTCACAAATAAAATAAGATGTATCGAACTATATAAATAAAAAAGGCAACGCCTAACTAAGCTACGTTATTGTTATCGAATGTCCACTGTATTCAAAGTTGATGTTGCATTTTGACGATAATTTTTACAAATTAAACAATTACCTTTTTTTATTTTAAATTCTACCAAATCGTTAGATGCTGGTATAGCAGATGAACATTTATGGTTCACTATTATCGCTCCAGCGCTCTCGATCTTAGACACACAAAATGTGACAGTCAGACGACACCCCGAAGTGACCACCTGGCTGTGTACATCGCAGAACGATGTGAACTAAGTTTTTTTTATAATTATTGTTAAATATTTTGAAATGTGTCAGCTTACGAATAATATTTAAGAAATGTAATAGGTGAGTATACAATATTCAGTTTTTGAATACATATGATTTCATGAACGAATATGGCAATAACTTATGCTCTTAACCTTTGACATCCTTTTACGATTGTTAAATCCTGTATTGCATATTACATACCTCCAACCAACCTACCCCCTTTAAAAAATAGCTATGATTGCCATGTTAAGGGGGCGCTTGGCAAGTCAACATAAAATTCGTAATATTTTACAGTACCTATAATTGGCTATAAATCTTCTGTATATCATGTTGAAAAAGTTTTTGCTACTGAATAACAAAGAAGAAAGATAGTAAGGGTGCGGTCTACCACAATTTTAGTCACCATTTTTTTTTTATTTGTACCAGATATTTTTTTCTTACTTTAGACACAAAATGTGACTAAATTTGGCTCTTATGAAATTTTTTTATCTCTCATAATTTTCGCGTAATGGCTTGTTAAAGTAATATTTTGCATGTTTCCGTTTTAAGGACTACACTAAAACCAACCGATATACCAAACTAAAAATAATCACAGTGGATAAACACATTGCAGGCTACAATGTCATGCTCATAAAAATAAAGAATAAAAATTATTTGTATTTTAAAAAAATGCTGAAACTGAAAATAAAAAATTTTAAAAATTCAATAGTTTTTTTTAATACAAATAATTTTTATTATTTACTTTTATGAGCATGACATTGTAGCCTGCAATGTATTTATCCACTGTGATTTTTTTTAGTGTGGTATATCAGTTTGTTTAAGTGTAGTCCTCAAAACGGAAACAAGCCATTACGCGAAAACTGTGAGAGATAAAAAAAATTTCATTAGAGCCAAATTTAGTCACATTTTATGTCTAAAATAAGAAAGAAATATCTTGTACAAATAAAAAATGGTGATGAAAATTGCGGTAGACTGCGCCCTTAATCATCCTTATGCGTAACACAACTGTTTAATATAAAATTTCTAATTATCATACGTTATAAAAGACACGAATGTACTCTGTTTCATGGTTCTCTCGTGTAATAACAATGGATTATTACGTATTATCGTTTTGAACAAATATTTAAAACGTAATCTTTTGAATGGTATACGGCAAATCGCTTTTTTTTATTCTTGTGTTTACCAAACTTTCTCAAAGAAACGTGATTTTTTTAGTACTTAGTACCTTTAAAATTCAATAAAACTATTCCGTTCTTGTAGAGCTAAGTCTTCAATTCTAGTACTTTATAATTAGCATTTGAACAGCATCTTCAACAGGAAACAAGAAATACCGGCGACGCGCGCGCGCTGTTGTAGAGTAGTTTCATCCGCTCCAGCAGAGTTCTCTTAGTGCGCTGTCAGCGGCCAGCTTGTCCTCCATAAGTAACTAACAGAACCCGGCAAACTTTGCTCTGCCAGTGTATGTATAAATATGGATATTGGTCGAATTGCGAGACGCCGTCCCTTTGTTATGCTCTATATGTCATAAGGGAAAGATAGATTTAGAAGTTGATGCGCTGCAGCGCCATCTAGTGGCGATATATAATCAGAGATGAAAGAAAAGTACTATAGTCATAGATGAGACCAGGAATGCCCACATCTCGAGTCAAAGAAAGGGGGAGTCCGGAAGAATTTAGTTTTTAGGGTGCGAATTGGTGCTATTTAAAGCATTTCCAAAACAAACAAAAAAAATGAATATACATATTTAAAATTTTGTAACATTTTACAGATAAACTATGCACAAAAGGTCAAAAAAGGGGGTATCACCCCGCCCTGGATCCGCGCCTGGATGAGAGCATGACAAATGAGGCATTAGCAGCCTAAACGAGGCCAAGCTGAGTTTGTTTACTCACGTAAAACATTATGGCGGAGTTGATTCGAAGAACACTTAGCTGTTCCTTTAGGTCTATCGAGAAATTAGGTTATGGTTTGTCAACCCACAACTGTATTATACACGTTGTTATGGCAATAAACAACATATTGCAGTTACCAATATGGCGGATGGGCTTCTCCCCTTCCATCTCAAGACCTGATATCCTTCGCCCTAAGACATACGTTATGTTCCATCTGTAAATTTCTCTAATCTCTGGTTATAGCAAGGTTTGGATATCGCTAAAATATTATCCGTGTTCAAAAATCGTGTATACAAATTTTCATGGTGACTGGTTGAATGGCGTAGATGTTGATGCGCTGCAGCACCATCTAGGGGCGAGTTAAGAGTGAAATGGATAGCGTAAAAACCTTCTTCATGAAAAAATACATGAGTGTTCCAAATTTCATGATGATCAGTCAAATAATGTCGGAATTTATCGATCTCATACAAACATACATACATATATTTAGCTATATATTAAAAATATGAATGAGATATCAAACAACATCATGCTATTTTACACTGTAAATTTTTAAATTAATAAAGCCGATGAATGGACCCACAAAATCTTACATGTACTGGATGCAGACATTTTTGTCGCTTATCCAAATGGCGGCCTATGTGGCAAGTGGTGAAATATTTCATGTAACTGTTAAGACCTGAGTGTCATGGTAGGCCTGACCTGACCACTGGTCCCTGAAACTATTCAGCAATATTAGTGTCTGAGATGTTTTCTGGAATGTCCATTGTGCACAGGTGCAGGAGTTTAGATCTCCGGTAACCACGTAAATTCACAGATACCTCTAAGTAACTGTTGGTTTCAACTCAGGAAGTTGTTGTATGTTCCACAGTGGGTAATGTGCAGGTGAAGAAGATGACGGCGAAGCAGTGCAGCGGAATCGATGTCAAGCCATCCGCGACCTTCTTCCCGTACCCGTGGCAGCTGTGGCAGCTGCTGTTCACAGAGGATACTGTGGATTTCGTCATGTCGCTGCTGCAGCAAGAAGCCACGTACAGCGTGCATGCCTGGAACAAGCTGAGCCACGGCAATAAAGTCAAGGTCGGCTCCAAGCAGCCGTATGCCCAGCTAGCCGCCCGCTTCTGCCGCAGAGTGTACTTCACCGCCGGCTCCACACTTTAACTACTGTACAGGATGACTTAAAACTCGTGTCACAATTCTCTAGCATTGGTATTATCGAAATTCATTCTCCTGAATTAAATATATATTTAGCTTCACGATCTGTTGACTGTCAGGTATTGTAATTTTATTGTGTTGGTTACAACCATATATTGTGTTGTTTACCAACTGAATGTCGTAAAAGTCTGTACAAATTGCCTAATTTGTTAAAAATATACTAACTCCTAATTTGAGAAATCCGAACACATGTCGTGTAAAAAGATGCTAATAAATCAAATCAAAGGTATAGACGTCGCGAGGCTAAGGCACGATTGGAAGATACAAATCCAAGAATAAGTATGGGAAAATCACGCACACAATTTTTATTTTTACACATTTTCACAACATTCAACTACTGCTAATAAATTTGCGAAATAAATGGTAAGAAATATTGACGAGTTACAAAATCATCGAAAGAAATAGTTAAAATGAGAAATACAGTAATTTTTAAAATTTAAAATGGAAAAAAATTATCATCCTTTATCAACCAACATTTTTAATGAAATTGTTGTAAATTACAAAATAAAATCCGCATAAAATGAAATAAAAATTGTTTTCATTTTGTTATTTTAATTTTAGTTAGTAGTATATATTTGTACATTCGAGGACAGTCACTTTTTATTCAAAATTAAAAATATATATCAATAAAAAGTATGAAAAAATCACTCAATTTTTACATAATTTCACATTTAACTACTGCGCTAAATTAAAAAAAAATTATTGAAATTCAAAATCTGTAAAAGAAATAGAAATATGAGACATGCATTATTTTTTTATTCAAAATGGACAAATGTAATTATCATTTATCAATAAATATTTTTAATGAAATTGTAAATTAAAAAATAAACACGGGTGTGTCTATCCCCCCTCCCCCAGAAAGTATAATGCAACCTCCCCCATCCCTAACGAATGTTGCAAGAAAGTTCACATATAAAATTATTCTGCCAACTCCCAGAACTAAAAGCGGGGTTCCTCCCACAGCAAAAATTTTGATTTTTTGGTGGAAAATGGTGCTACTTAAGCACTTTTTTTAAACCTAAATAGAGAACTTTTCAGCAGGTACAAATGTTAATATTCTTAAATACATAATTTCTTTCGGTGAACAATTTTCACAAAGTTATCTTTATCAAACCCAGAACCTTGTAGCTTTTCTTGTTTTGGCACCACCAATTATTGGAGGCCACTGGGACGCAGACTACCAGTTTATGGCTCTTAAGATAAGAACGACTCGTTTAACCATGAGTTTTGTTTATCCGACCCTCTCATCCTCTGCTTTACCACAGAAAATTGGGGTTATACTGAGTATTAGTATTAAAGTTTGGTAAAGAAATTAACAGAACAAATATTTGTCAATACAATATGTGCACACATAAAATTATAATATTTTTTTCCACACTAAGACTTCTTTAAGGTCATGAACTGTAGTGACTGACTTTTAATCAACGGTACGCAACACCACACCGGCCCGGGGATAAAGAAGAACAGCAGATACTTCCAACAACTTCTCTTCTTTCTTTTCCCATCCCAATCAGTCATTGCTAGTTTCCCCACATACAAGAATCCCTTTGAACTTATGATTTTTTAAATAATTTTTCCAGTTTTCTTTAATAATTCTGAAATTTCTATAACGCAACCTACGTCATAAACCCCCAATGTAGGCACCACTGAAATAAAAATCAACATAAATGAAAAAATAATAATTTTGTTATAAAAATTTGTCTATATTAAATGGAAGCCAAAATTAGCAACAAACACAATATCTTATCGAGGCGAAATTCAAGGAACTCATTTCACAAATGTTTGAAATAAATTTATACTTAAAATAACATATATATTTTTAAAATGCCGCGAGAGAAACAAATTAAATGTGAAAAACGTAAATATTATTATAAACCATCACGCGAACAAAAACACTTAAATACCAAAACCCATAAAAATAATATAAAGATTAAATGTGAAAAATTTCATACTGAATATAAACAAAAAAATGTAAAATGTCATGAAAAAAAGTAGGTTTCATAAAGGAGTTCCACCATCAGGTAAAAGAAATAATTCAGAAATTAATTCAGAAAATAGTTTTTAAAAGAGTAAACCGAAAAAAAATATTCAAAAAATAAACGTGAAAAAGTTATATTAAAATGTGAAATTTGTGGAATAGAATACAATCAATCATTCAAAAAAAATCACGAAAGCAGTAAAAAAAAGCATACATAAACAGCAAATAATAGAAACAAAATTGAAGATGAATATGATGAATATGAAATATATGAAAAATAAATAGCATTTAATAGTAGATTTAAAACTCATGGTATTATTCCTACACATAATATAATAGATCCAACATTTCTTAATGATATAAAAAATTATAATAAATGAAATAGAAGAACAACAGAAGAAAATAATTTAAAAGTAAATTTAGAATTTTCACCTCAATATAAAAGAGGGCAAAATAATGAAGAAGAATTTCAAAATACAACGTTTAAAACTGAAAATTAAATTGTTTTAAAAATTACTGATTTAGATGAATATTATGAACGAAGTATTTTAAAAATGATAGCTGAATTGCAAGAATTGGAAGCAAAAGGATCAAATTGGATATTAACCCAAATACTTGAACTAGAATTAAGAATAATTAAATATAATCCACTAAAGGATCTTCTTATAGATCTTCCACAAAAAAATACAAGCCGTTATAAATGTACAAAATAATGATAAAAAATATTTCTTAAGGTCAATTTTATCCGTAATTCATCCCACAAAACAAAATTCACAAACAGTAAACGAATATAAACAATATTATCACGGGTGTGGTTGGGAACGTATTTTAAACTGCTCAGAGGTAGAGGCTCGGATAAACAAACCATAGACAAGAGAGGGTAAACAAACTGTAGCGAGAGGTGGATTTTATATGATTCTAGCCAGGAAATTAATAAAAGAAATAATTTAAATTTCGTTTCTTAAAGTTGAATACAAAAATATAAGATTTACAAATTTAGGACTAGGCTCGAAAGACAGAAACAAATCATATACAGTTACTTCATACATTCAGAAATTGCTTGTACAAATATTTTAAGTTTTCCACAAATAATTGAAATGACCGTACCCGTATTAAGGCCGGGATTACAATCACATCACGTTCACTTTACTTTAACTTCTGCGTAAGCAAGGAACACCTTCACAAACGCCTTTGAACGGGACCTATCACGATCGCAACGAAAAGCTTGTCGATGTCAAACTTTCAAGTCAAAGTGATACGTGAAGTTTACCACGTGATCGCCTGGGCCAATCACATTTCGGATGAGTTAATGTCTTCTATTGCGTCATGTTATCTTTGACTATTAATTTCAAGGCTCTCTCACGACGTTTTTCATTGCCTGCTTGCAGATTACGTGAAGGATCGTAATATGGCACCGCAACTGATTGCGTATTACGTACACGTGAACGTGATAAAGTGGTAAGTGATACGTGAACGTGAAGGCATCGTAATCCCGTCCTTACCGGTCGTCACTTCTGATCCAAAGAGGGGGTGAGAGTGTGAACTTTAAAAACTCATTAAATTACAACTGTTACTCACCAAAACTCCCGAGACATCCGCGTGCTTCGAGTCATTGGACCCGGACTGACTGTCCGTCTGATCGACTTTGAAAACCGACCATAAAAACCGCCCCGAGGGGGAGGACCGAACCCCTTATTGTCTTAACTTATTCCGCGTAGCAACCCGGACGACCGTCCAAGAACATTCAAGTGGACCGGCGTCTGCTGCGGCAGTCGACTATCACAAAAATACTGCCAACTCTGGTACGTGGCCCATTTAACCCGTATATCGCGATAAGCGATGACCCCTTGTGCAATACTCCCGGCATACGGAAATGTAACCGGCCGGGCTCGATTAAACCTCCGTGCCCAAAACAAATATTTGCCCAGAAGCTTCCACAAGAGCCGTCAAGAAACGACCACAACACGAAACATAATTTCTGTAGCCGCAACGAACCCAAAATTGACCCACGTGACAATACGAAAATGAATTTTTTGATGTAATTAGTGGAATTTCCAACGCAATCTCTCTATATATAAAAATGAACCCTGACTAACTGACTGACAGATCAAACTGCAGCTCAAACCACTGAACTTAGATTCGTGAAATGTTTTGTGGGGGTTCCCTTCAGGTCGTAGGCGATCACTAAGAAGATATTTTTTGAAATTCGACCTCTAAAGAGGTGAAAAGGAGTAAAATGTGTTTCCGAAGAAACGTCAATAGGGCTCGAACCTGACGGCCTATCACTGTGTTTTTTTACTTTAATAGGACACTCTTAAAAATTCATATTAGCCTATTTAAGGAATTTTTGAACTCAACATTTAAGGGGGTGAAAAGACATAAAATGTGTTTCCGATTAACTATCGATATCTATCGAACCCTTCGGGATAGAGACTTGGTATTAACTTCACAATTTTGCTTACGTAAATACTTAAAAAGTAGTTTTAGAATTTTTGAAATTCTACCCCCAAGCAGTAAAAACTGGCAAAATGTGTTTTTTATTAATCGTCTACATCACTAAAACACAATTGACTATCGTCGAGATTTTTACTTAATTTGGTTACGTAATAAAATGTCTGTGACAGGACTCCCAAGACTTTTGAAAATGCTTTAATTAAGGGGATGAAAATACATGAAATGTGTTTCGATTATTCCTCTAAATCTATATCGAACCAATCGAGATATTGAAGTAATCATTGATTCAGATTGACGTTTTGTAAATATCCTATTTACCATAAAAATATATTTTCAGAATTCGGCCCCAAAGAGGTTAAAATAAGGGTAAAATGTGTTTTAGATTCACAATCTACATATATCGATTCCATTGTTTTTAATATAGCGACGTGATTTTTGTTTAAGATTATAATGCTTACTCAAATACCTGAAAAGACATTTCACAAATTTTCGAAATTCGCCACCTAAGGAGGTGAAAATGGGTGAAAAGTAGTGAAATGTGTTTTCGATTAATCGTCGATATATCTTGAGACCAGCGAGCTATTGTCGTGTTATTCACGTCTACAAGACACCAATAAAGTATTCTAAAACGTGATCCAAGGGTTTTTCGAAATTAACTCTCTAAGGAGGTGAAAAGACCTTGAATGTTATTCAGATAAATCATCTATATCTATCGAACCTTTCGAGATCTACAGTTAATTTTTGTTTCAGGATGATGATTACAAAAATAATCGCAAAATAGATTTTAGATTTTTCGAAATTCGAACTCTCAGTACTGTGCAGGAGTCATGTGTGTTTTTTAATATAAGATCGATTTTTTTATTCGACTGAACGGGCTACCGTCGTGATTTGCACTTCAATTGGATACTTATACAAATGTCTAAGATGTAAAATTAAAATATTTCGAAATTCGACACTCAAAAGGGTGAAAAAGCGCAACATTTGTATTCCATTAATCCATTAATTCCATCTAAGCAGTAGAGATATTGAGGTGTTGTTCGCGTCAGAGTGATGCTTATATAAGTATTTAAAAAATTATATGTAAGTTTTTTTTTTTACTTTATGAGATAACTTGATTATTAAGAATAAAACTAAGATTGTGAACTTTCAAGGCAGACGATCCGAAAAGCAAGTACGACCAGCGATAAATAAATTATATAGGAGTTCACGCTACAGAAACATATCGAATATTTTGAAAATATGTAATAGAGAGCGCCGTTACCAATGGTTATGCACAGGGTAAATCAGACGTTTTTCATTCGATTAACATCTTACATCTAAGAGTTTGTAACTACTCCACAACGCCAACTTTGCAGTGATATAAACAAGGTCCAAGTGAGGTCGCTGTTAGTGGCAGGGACAAACTTAAGACTGCTTTTCGCGTGAACAGCTGTAGCTACTTATTCTGCTGCAGAGATAGCCCAACTAGCAGCTTTGTAATTCTAACACTTGATGACTGAAGAACCAATCTGATGTACAAAGAGGTTTTATCAATTAAAGTAAATATTATCAGTTATGAATAATACTCGCGAGCAAAGCCGCGGGAGACTGCTAGTTAGGTATAAAATTCAAATATTTGAAAAAAGGAAGTAATATTTAAATTAATGTATATGCGTATGAAGAAAAAGGAAAGTAGGAAGAAAAGGAATGTATAATTTTACCCATTAACTGTTACATAAAATAAAATTGACAAACGTATTAATTTCTTACGTATTTAAAATGAAAATAATACAAAAATTATGGAAAACATGAACCAATTAGTTTTTATTATTATGATATAAAATACATAATGATTACAAACCTCCAGTATGTCACGAAGGAATAGATGCAGCAACAGTATTTGTGAAAATGTTAATTGAAGGCTCAAAAATATTTTTTTTAATATACGAAAATATAATATCAATGATTCCACTAACTAGTGAGGAAAGAAATAGTTGGCAGCAACGAATTGCCAAATTTGTGAACAATTATTATACCACTAAAGAAAATTTAATAGTAAAAAATTCAGTAGCCTAGTGGATTACGACCATTTTACTGAGAAATATCGCGGAACAGCGCATAAAAAATTTAATTTCAATTATAAATTTCCATATTCTGTTCCCGTGTAAAAACATAATTTATCCTGATATGATACACTTTTATTTATAAAAGATTTTGTAAAATATGAAAATGAAAATAGAATTCATTTAATACCAAATAATAAAGAAAAATATATTTAATTCACAAAATATGTAAACGGTGGTGTAAAAATAAGATTCATTGATATGTTTAAATGATTGTCTTCTAGTATTGATACACATTCCAGAAATCTTACAAAAAATGTTTTGAGAAATATCTCAATATTTTGAAGGTGAACAACTTGATTTAGTCATGAAAAATGTATTTATCATATTGTTACAAAATGGTTTTTTTTGTAAGTCGTTATTATATTGGGGGTTCCTAAGTTATTATTAGTTTGGGGGGTTTCACTCAGATGGTAGCTACACTGTGGGTTTATTTAGATATTATTTAGGGTTAAATGACTTTAAGACAGTTATGGTTAAACGGGCATTTACTATACTACAGTGGCAGGTACTCTGAATACAAA